>JACJUY010002805.1:4697-16726 GCA_014220935.1 Platorchestia sp. MABIK | reverse complement strand
GTCCCATTCAGCTATTAGAATCCATGCTGAAAAATGCAATGCAACTATCTCACTTGAAAATTTTTCATAATTAGGTTCTGCAGGTTCGTGTTTTAATTTACGCATTCTTGAATCCCTCTATATTAGCAAATTGAAACCCAACCTTAATGACATGCAGTCATCCTATCCATTGAAAATAGGTATGACGTAACTTCATTTTGTTTTAATTTGTGTACATATTATTACATCACTTACTGAATGGTTTTTATTGCCGGTCTAAATTTGGCATTTCTTATATTTCAGACTTTAGCTGATGATGATCTAGATGATCGAAACGTTCTAATTTTAATAGAGATGTATTTTAAGTCTATTGTCTTCGCTATAGCCTTCTTTTTTTCATATTTCAACATCTTTGTGTATCATACTAGAATTTAGAACATTTTGTTTACATTTGGATTTCACAAAATCATATATTAGCTCTTTGATAGAAAGATTGTTACTAATGAGTTCAAGCTAAGTTCGTTGACGCTAAAAACCAAATTGCTATTGATTTGGATGTCTTGCAAAATATGAATCACGCTCCTGATTCAAAATATGAATCAAACACAAAGCAGGATAACAGAACTTCATTTATTCAATGCAATACAGTTGACTTTGATGAAAAGGCTTTTATGTTTACATAGAGTTCACTCTATCTTACGCTACAACATAATGTTAACGGTCTCAGTGCCCTAGACACTAGGGAACTTTGTTTGGTGACGATGCTCACAATAAACAACAATGAACTAGAAATCATATAACAGAACTTATAAATGCCGAAAAGTATGTGATGCCATGAAACCTGCAAAAATAGGACGGCTAATTTATTCATTTTAAACGCTTGCCAAATTGAATTCAATTTTGAACAAGTTGCATTTATTATTTGAAACACGGCGGTGCCGTTGTAGATGGTAGGGTCCCTTTCTGCCCATTGTACCCAAGCGGTGATAAAATTGGTACGATTGATTTTCGGCCAAAAATTCAAGTTAATCGTCATCTTCTATGTTGTCGTCGACCTTTCAGTAGTGGCGACGGAAGAATGCCCTGAAGAAGCCGGGCACGTTGCAGGTCGATGTGTCGACATTGATGGGATACTCGCACAGGCCGCTGTTGGCGTCGAAGTATAGGCCGTCGGGACAGAACTTTTGGACGGGCTCGCCGTGCTCACACTCGTAGTACTGTGAACAATTGTAGAGAAGAGCCATATTAAAGTGTGATAAAATTATGAGAAGAAGCATTATTTAGCAATAATTTAGTTTTAGAAACAGAAGCACATAGTTGCCAATTTTTCCTTCTGGGACATTGGCAATGAAAAAGTTGTAAATGTTTAGTTTTCATCAAAAATGTTAACGATTATCTATGTGATAAACTGGCTTAGAAGAATTTTCACAAACTATTCGAAGCAAGTTCATGAGAATATTTAGATTGGGCGATAAATGCGTGGTGCAATTGACCTAGTGAATCTAACATCCAATAACCATCCAAAATTGATCAATTGAAATTAAAGAGGAAAGTTTTATTGGGCAACATACTGTGAGAACATCAATTAGAAATATTTGCAAGTATCTTTCAACATGTTGACTGCGTATTGGTTCATATGTGTACCTTGCACTTGGTAAATTGCTCGTTTGCTTACCGGTATCAATCAATAGCATTTCAGTTATTTCACTACCGTTATCTAAATTAGACTATGGTGTATAGTTAAAATATTATCGTGGATATTTTCCCCGCTTCTAAGAGCGGATAAAAATACAGTAGAAACGCCTTTCTAATTCTTCTACTTATAACCTAACCAAACCGACCGTAGCAACCACGCTGACGCAGTTAACGCATTAAAAGCAATTAAAACGCACTTGTTGAAGACAATGATTTTGAGCATAAAACAACACAGGTCAAACGTCTTTATTGTAGAAGATCATTCCAAGGCACTTTGATAAGCATTGATAACATCAGAAATCCATTTGAAACAACCAATTGGAAGGCTGTATACTTGAATCTTCTAGGATTGTGGTTCAATAAGTTTCTTCAACTTGGTAAACAATCTCGATGAACGGAATTAGGGGAGTTTGTAGTGGGCCGTATTCTTTAGTCTGACAAAGTAGATTAAGCGAGTAGTAGAATCCAAGTTCAAAAACACGGTAGCATTCCCTTGTGTCTTGTCTTCTCGTGCCACGTCGGAATGCCCTTCATAGGTGTGTATGATGCTTTAATCTTAAACGTGTGTAGGTCATGAGATAGGAAAAATATCATGTCATTTATTCTTATTTTGTAACAGTAGTCTTAGTGGTGTTTTTTTTCTGTTTGTTGTAGGTTACGTGAGGGGACTGTTGCCGACGTTCTCTCTCCCTCTCTCTAGTACCTTTATGATCATGATAGGAAAAGGGTTGAAAGTTGAATAAATTAGTTGATGGTTACCTTTTTTTAGACCTTGGGAGACTAGTGGGATGAAGGCGGCTTAAATCAATATCAGATCTTGTTACAGAGTTAGTATTTGGTTAGGATATTGTCCATGTGCTTTGGTGTTTGCCTCGCGAAGCACTGATGTAATTTATGAATCGGATGTGCGTGAAGAATTAGCAAAAATGATAATTTTCCGGTCTCACACTTCCAAAGACTTTCACTTGTGGAGTCCTATAACCAAAAAAATCTATTTTCTAGTCACAGTTGATCTTCATGGAATTCCCATTTTTCATATGAGCTTTGAATACAACATTCGACAATCCTATTAGCATGTGTTGCGAGAGTTAAAAATGAATATCGTTTGCCAGATCCCGACCAATTCGCAAATTTCTATTTACAAGAGGTCTGAGGATCATGCGATACAGAATTTTTCAGTTCATCAGTCATGACAATCACGATACCATGACTTCTTTCTCGTGGTTGAGTAGGCAGAATGAGCTTCCATTTTGAATACGTTTTTTGAAAACAGTTTTAATTACGAAAATAAATCGGTAAAGGTATTGAATAGGCCTATGAGAAAACCCATGCTACATACAGCAAGCACTTACAATTACGCATCACTTATAATAATAACCTACTATTTGCAACTGTCCTCAAAGCATGAAACCTTCATGCCGTACGACAAGTAACAAATGTTTTCGAACTTTCATCGTTAAATTGCAATCGCTCAATTTATGATGTAAGTATTTTATGAATGGAGTAAACATCAAACATCCTTTTAAACAGAGCTGTGGAAAATTTTTTGCATTAAGTAGCTCTTTTTTCGTGTACCCACAAATAACAATAGACGATTAAAATTAAGTAGTAATTTACTGAAGTTAGCTCTACATAAAGAAATTAACATAGTTAGCTGCCATATAGTACGCGTTTTCCAATTGTAAGATTTGAATGCTATGATGTTTCGTTGTGAAAAACCAACCTCATCGCAGTCTGCTCCGGCGTATAAGACGCCATCAGCCTCACAGGTCCAAACGCGGCAGTTGCTCGTGTCGACGTTCTCGGGGAAGTCACAGCGGGACGTCTGAGGGTTGAAGTAGGTGCCCGGACTGCACAGGTACAGCGTTGCCTCGCCGTTCACACACCACCAGTACTGAAGAAAGTGGAAATTGGAATTTAAATGAAGAATTTACAAACCAGAAGTAACGATAAAGATGTAGTGCATTTAAAGATTGCTTACAGGTATGAATTCGTTGAGACAGCAAAATTTCGACCATGTAAAATGAAATATTGTTTCTTCAAGAAATTTGAGAGATGCTCCTATCTACTGTGAGTCACGCCTTTACGAATTCCACAGAGAATGAGTTAAGGGTTCATTTCATTCATAAGTGTAAACAAAAGAAATGAGGAAAGAAACAGCACCTTTCGTTTTGTTGTGTTGAAGCTTATTTATAATTACGTCATAAGAGAAAGAGCATCCAAGTCTAAAAGTTTTTCGGAAATAGCTAAAATTCTTTCGTGCATTGCATTGAAGAGCTAACGCGTAATAGGTCGTATTTGGGATTTTTTCAGTGCAATTTACTTCGAAAACACGCTCAGTGAAATAATATATTATCCTCATCGTAGCTCGCTTCCAGTCCAAACTTGCGTTCATTTTGAGAGCAACACCCGAGAATTACCCAAAATTTTCCCACTTCATGTTTCATTATTACAATAGACACTTGCTTCTATGCCAGTATAGTGTGCCAAAAATGTGGTAATCCCATTTTCATTTTCTTTATGCAGGGATTGTCATTTATACTTGAAATGTATAAAATTAGGTTTGGGTTGTCATTGATTTAAATATGTATTTCCTGGATGTAGAGCTGGCAATTAAGCTGTCGCGAGCGACGTAATGGATTCGGGAGCAGATAGGTAGCAGTATCGCGAATGCTGCGCTAGTTTATCTATTGTCCCGACAGGTCTCAGTAACTATTATGATAAATCAAATGACAAGCTTTAATTTTTTAAATAATTTGATTTCGTGAACTACAGAATTGTGCACTCCCAGCTTAGATTGATCATTTTGAATTGGATGTATGTTAACGTATGTTAAATCCAAGGTAGCGTTCCAGCGTAATTCCCTACGTATTCATTCTGTTTTGACTGAGCACAAAATCTGAGGTTTGATACTATACGGCGTGCTGCGGCACCCACAGGGCTCCTATCGCAATCGTATTTTTGTATTTAGTGACATTTGTTGTAGGAGAAATATAATAATTTTAACGGACGAACGAAACAGATGTGGTGAATTTAGCTCGATTTTCCATTTTGTATTTAGGTATTCGCGACAATATTTTGATCATTAAGAAACTACAGGCTTGTCGCCTCAGCAGCTGAATTTACTCCAGACAGAAATTAATAAGCTACTAAAAGCTAATATTGAATCATATCTGTGTGAAGGAACCCCATTCATATAGTTCTAAGCGATAAGACTTTGATGGTGGAAAATTACTTTTAAGAACGAAAATAGTTTTAACTGTGAGATCAACGGAGATAGTGGTCCGTTGATGTTCAGAGCACTGCTGTGAGTCAGACCAAGGAAACAATTTAAATCCTTAAAGCCCTTGCGCATTGGTTAAAAACTTTTGAACCCCACCTACTGCTGTTCGTATGTATTGTGTGTAATTATCCAAAAACTGTTCACGTTCTACGAATCACGAATAAAAACAATTTTCCATTTCAGTGTGCTTCGCCGTGATTTTTGTTCCTAGCTTCTGTTACAAAGAGATGAAAATGAGCAATGTTCGCTTTAGCCGCCAACTGATACGCTAACCATAGATATTGACTAGTTCTTCTATTCATATGTAGATAGATTTAAACACAATAAAAAATGTTTATAAATGTCATTCATGAAAGACCTGCGCACAAATATATCGTGAACAGTGAAAGGAAAGCGTCGCCAACATTATTGTTGGAGATAGGATGAATATCGATATGTTTTTAATCGCAAGTGAAAAAGTATTTAGTCTTTTTTATTTCTGTGCCCTGAAATTTTTAAGTTAATTCAATTTACTCCCAAACACGATCCCACCAGCTTACCTTATTGCAGTCTTCGTGGGGGTAGAACGTGCGGCTAGGATCTGCGGCGCAGTCCGGCTTGGATGGCCAAGTCGGTGGAGAAGCGGTTGTGGTGGTAGGCGTAGTTGTTGTCGTTGTGGTGGTAGGAGTTGTCGTTGTTGTGGTGGTGGTAGGAGTTGTCGTTGTGGTGGTAGGGGTTGTAGTGGTAGGGGTTGTGGTGGTAGTAGTTGTTGTCGGGGTTGTGGTTGTAGTTGGAGTAGTAGTGGTAGTTGTCGTGGGCGTGGTAGTCGTAGTGGTTGTGGGAGTGGTAGTTGTAGTAGTAGTGGTTGGAGTAGTGGTAGAAGTGGTTGTAGTAGGAGTGGTGGTAGTTGTTGTAGTGGTGGGAGTGGTTGTAGTTGTCGTGGTTGTCGGTGTAGTAGTTGTGGTCGGTGTGGTGGTGGTGGTGGTGGTGGTGGTGGTAGTCGTAGTTGTTACAGGTTCATTGGGACAGTCCTGTTAAAATATTCGTCGTTAGTGGTAGATTCGAATTGCTAATGTTAAGATAATATTCCCCGTCTTCTTCTGAACTGATATTTTATAAAAATTTTCATCCCAATCATGGTTTGAATGCTAAAATTGTCTGATGACAACATCGCCCTTAAAAGGTGACGTTCTCCGTAACACCCAAACACATTAGATCTGCCTACTGGAAAATTTTCTCGTTGTCATCTGGGCAAGTGAAGATGGGTCTCTATACTTTTTAAAGCAAATGCTGTTGTCTATAGTGAGACACATCGCACAGACCATGCCAATGCTCTGGAAAGTAGATTCTCGATTTGTGGCCCATCGAATGAATTGTCGTCTAAAATATCAAGTGCGAAATTGAAACTTAGATTTTGCACGCAATCTCTACTCCTGCCTTGTGATACGATACATTTTAGTTGGCTACCACCCATAAATGGCGGCGCGATTCTATTACTTTTTCTTCTACATTTAATGAGAAACGACTCCATACATCGAGCTGGGAGAAAACAACCCAAGATTCATAGTGACTGCTACTTTTCCAAACATGAACTTCTGACTGAAATTTAAGAGATAAGTCTCTGAAATTCAAAGCGACAATCTTTCTGAAACGTTTTCTACTAACTCATTTTTTTGTGCTTGTGAGAAATCAATCAATGCATGAGCGTAGTGAGCAACATAAACCTCAGATCGCGCAATGGAGGAAAAAGTGTTGCAGTTATTGATTCAAGTACCTTTGGTAATACTTGGTGTAGCTAATGATATTACTAATTCGAAAGCGCATAAAGAAAAAATAATAATCAGCTCACCGGTGCATTGGGCTCAGCCGGCTCATCGAATGCCCGCTTGATGGTGTTGATGAGGCTGAACTTCTCAGTGCCACATGTGGGGTAGAAGTCATCGGTGTCAATTGTCCACACCATCGTGCCTGCCAGGTTCTTGTTCTTGGCGAAGCGGGCCTGCAAAAAAAAAACTGTTTGAATGATGTGATATTTTTGTAACTATCTTCTCGCACATGAATGCGTTGGCTGCTTCAACACCTCACAAAGGTGTTAACAGGCTCGTCGTTGGAAGGACAAATGAAAGGAAATGAGAAAACGTGTAGATAGATGGATTTAAGTAATCTCAAAGTTAATTGCTACACGTGAAGTTAATATTATGAAAATGTGTTGAAACATCGTCAGCCGAAAAACAAGTTCAGAACAAAATTGCTGATGTCAGTTTTCATGCATTTTTGAATGATTGAAGCCTAGCATAAAAATTTTATTTAAAAGGAAGTATTGAATTATTATCTAATTAAAGAGTGAGAATGAAACACTGTTTCAATAATTTTTTGCGGAATTAACCTTGAGGTAGACGGAATCCTGATCGTCATATCCGCACCAGATGTTGTCGCTTGTGCAGTACATGTAGGGTTCGTTCAAGAGAGGATCGTGAACAACGGTGCAGTCGCTTGTATCCTTGATACGCTCGCAAATCTGAAATTTACGAAAAATTTTACGGTAAGGAATTTATTGTTACTCAAACATTCTATTACTCACTTGAATTCTTAAATAGTAATTATATGCAAATAATGAGATAATTTTTAAAAATATTCACTTCTACTGTCGATTGAAATGTTGAACGTATGTAGATACCGACTAGTTCTTTGTTTCATAGCAGATAGATATAAACACAAAAGCATTTTGTAGAAATTATTTTAAAATATCAGCGTACCAAATTTTGTTGTGAGCAGAGAATTTCTGGTTATATATGATGGAAGTTTGGAAAATTTGCTTATAGGCAGTGCTTATTTTTTGCTCGTCAAGATGTTTTTAGCCGTTGACAATACCTCAGAAACGAGTGCTGCTCGGTACGCTAGAAGAATCTGTCTTGTATCAGATGTTTCTAAATGCCTTTTAACTATGCTACCGCAGATTCTGTACTTCAGGCTTTCTAATTTCATTAGAGCAAATAAGACCGGATATCATGAAACGGTCAATAAAAAATTTTTTTTGTTAAAACATTAGCTTTGTTAGATTTTCATGTGCGCAAATGTCTGAGAATACACTACTGATACAATTAGTACACCAAATTAAGATCAACTAGATGGCAGCTAATTTTCTTATTGGATATTGCCTTCACATCAGTTACCACGAATATTTACTGTTGTAAAAGGCAACGTTCGATTAGAATGAGTACACAAACAGATTACGCTCTAAAATAAGGCCACTGAAGTGGAACTCATTTGCTTGAAATAGTCTCAATAATGGGCGGTAGCAGTGGTAAGAGACAGACAAATCAATTACTTTAATTAATTTTCGTGTACGTTTCGAGGATTTTCGTAGAACATCTAGAGAGATACGAATATCATGGAACAAACAAAGCACAGTTCTGCTCCCAGCGTTTAACATTGAACCTACAAGGAAATATTGGCAAAAGGTTGAACAATTATTCGAGAATAAATTCATATAGTTCAGGCGAAAAAACAGGTATAAACCTAAAAAATCAGCCACTAAGTGGGATAAAGTTACCTCGTTGAAACCCAAAGTTCCAGGGAGGCGAGTGTAAGGTCCAGGCTTGCCAGCCCGTGAGGCGTCGGCCAACATGCCGTTGTCATCGATGTCGTCCAAGGTGAAGCAGCGGCCGTACAGGGGGATGCCCATCACCGTCTTGTCGGCAGGGATGCCCAGCGACAACCAGTAGTTGATACTGGCAATCTTAGAAGGAGTTAAAAATTTTTCAGCGATTTATTGGGAATAGGTCAATTTAAGAGAGGTTGGAAGTTGAATATGGATGCACAATTTTTAAGCAGTTAAAGATGTGGTCACATATCGATCTCACGTGTCATTGCACAGGATTTTGATCAAATTTTAATCTCACAGTTCACGACTTTGGAAATTCAGACTAATGTGACACCAGTAATGAAGTCAAGCTTTATTTTCTTGAATTTTACCGAATTCATTGTTGCTCAAACATTCTATCACTCACTTGAATTCTTAAATTGCAACTAAATGCAAATAATGAGATAACTACAAAATAAATTTACTTCTACCGTCGATTGAAATGTTAAAAGGAATTAGAATTCTATCTGGTGTGTTTCTTTGTATTTTAGCTCTGCATTCAAAAATCTCCATGGAAAATTTCAAAATTTTGTTAGATGAACATTGGATGGAACAAGCACCTGCATTAAATTAATTTATTTGAAATTTATCTCAAAGAATGTAGCTCATGAGAATGAGAATGTGGCTCATTGCCATTTAACTTATAACTCATCGTCTATCATTAGTCAAACCATCATTCCCGAATTGTATTGCATGAATTTGACTTTTGCCATGACTAATCGAAAAATGAATCCTACAAAAATGAAAAAAGTTTTATGGCGTGGCTAAAGTAAAATGGGAATGTTTGTTACGAAATTCATGACATGAAGAATTATAAAATAGGTTTCCTTGAATGTTGCTGATTGCCCTAAATTTTATTATTCAATCTAGTATCTTACCCTAATATTGAAATTATGTTAGAATCTATTTTTCGACTTGAGTAAGAACACCGAGCAATTTGGTACTTTTAAATGGCCTCAAAAGCAACAGGGTATATAGATTATTGTAAACTAGAATTTTTTATTTTAAAATTTACCACATTGAACCAGACGAAGTCTCCCTCGTCTGAGGGGTAGCCGCACAAGGGGGCGTTGTGGTGAGTGAAGTTCTCCCAAGCACCGTGGTAGTCGTAGGTCATGATGCTGAACACGTCGAGGTTCCTGATGAGGCCGGACACCTCATACGCCGGGTCGATTGTGGGTTTGCCTGACGCTAGAGCTGCTGTCATTATAAGCCCGTGCTTGTCGAACTCCACTCTGAACTCATCCAAGAGGATGTTGAAATTGTCCTGAGGGAGGAGTTTTGAGTCTTTTAAATTGTTTTATAAGATAGAAATTCGTACCTCTACCATGAAGAAGTTGTAAAGTTTGAACTCTCATTCTCTAGAAACAACGTGGCTTGTCATGAATGGGACTAATTTACAATGATTTTGTCACTGTTCTAGACTGCAACTCAGCTCTAAAATGAGAAAAACAGTCAGTAAAGTGAAACCTGAGTTTCCTTCCTGCTGCCTAAAGGCAAGGCTACACTATGCATTTTTTACTGCGCAACTCTGAAGCATTTTTAAACCTCTGAGCGTGACTCGAAGCACGAGCGGCTACACTATGCGGAGCAGCGGGGGTTAGTTGCACGCGCGGCCCGGAGAGAATATATGTTGATGAACGTGCGCTCTGGTCAGTAGCTGTCGTATGTGCGATAGGGAAGAAAAAGAAATTTCATGAAGAAAAAAACAGGAACGACAAGAATGACTCACGCTACCTGTCTATTTCCTTCATGTATAAGTAATTTACAGTCAATCAAAGACAAAACTACCCAACTATGTTACATAGTGACGAATACTTATTTCCGTTTAAGCTATCTAATTAACAAGAATCAGGGTTGATTTACTCGAGATTAATAACTGATAATAACTTAAAATTTAATTCATATATAAAAAATTTTACGCGGTATTCAATTTTGATCATATTTTTATTTAATCAAGTACAAATGCTATGGGAGGAATTATCTAACTTATGTACTTTCTATATATAAATGAAAAATAAACATTACTTACCTGAGCGACTACTTGACCATGCAAATTTGATGTTGACTGCCTGCTCTCTGCTTCATCATTAAGAAATGACAACATATCATAACAAGATAGGGTCGGTCGCTGTACATCCTCTGTGTCGATTTTTTACTTGCTTAACATTGTATTTGGCTTATAAATACTGTGTCCTTAATATATTAAGTTTCTTTTATTATATCAACTGTCAATGCTTTCTCAGAGTCTAGAGCTGTTAGTATAGTTTTGTAGGCTAATTCTTAAAAATTTACATCTTTATACGTTGAATTTTTGACGTTTCAGAGGCATTCCTTTGCTTTCAATTTGCCTCTGAGCTTGAGCACCAGCTCGCGTGGCCAATCACTCATAGTCGAAAGCGCAAGCAATAAACAGAAGTACAATAGAACACTCCATGATAAAATGCAACTGCAAAATGGAAGAGCTGTCGAGCGATGACCTTGAAATGATGTGTAGTTCACTCCTAGCTACACGCTACAGATGCTTGCTGCACAAGAAGACGCGTCAAAAACCGCACACCGTCGAAGTTCATGCAGCACTCGTGCAACCGACATGCATGCTTCAAATTTGGGCGAGTTGCGCGGGAGTTGCACGAAGAAACGCATAGTGTAGCAGCGCCATGGAACCAAGTGCCTATACTCACCGTAGAAATTTGCGCCATTGGCGTTACGGACTTGTCTCCACTCAAAAGTGGAATTTTGGCAAGGTTAACCCTCTATATATATGTACTTTAAATCAAATCCAAGCTTTAGTAGATCTCACACCCACCGTTCACCATGTTAGACTTCTCTGCATTTTGACGCATGCTGATTGCACGCACTAGCTTACGCATTTGACCAACGAGCTGACCACTTACGAGCAATAATGTTGTCAATATCATTATTTTAAGTTCATTTTGGGGAAAGGCCCTACATTAAGTGAAGGTATCGGAATTTAATTTGTTTTTCATGTACGACGTCTCCATTGCTCTGTCTGTGAAGGATGCTTTATTTGAAAATGTCTAATCTTTACTTGAATTGAAATATTATTAATGGGTATTCTTTCTGTCTCTTATCTACTTATGACATTATTTGGTAACTGTGTGTTTTTTTTACCTTGGTAGCGTTATTTTTAAATCTGTAGATATACGTTTTAAAATAAGTTAATCCATCGCCCTAATGTCAAGTTTATAAGTGCTGTGACAACCTTCAAATTGAACTAATTACGACTTGATATACCTGGGATCCCTAGCTAAAAAGACTCATAAAGTTAGTAATAGAGAAAGATTGTACTGAGATCGAGTGAAAAATATTGGAAAAATCTTCGAAGCTAGTAATCACGTTGCAACATTTTGTTGAACAATATTGCTAGGCAACAACCAGTATTGAGACGAACTAGACATAGTTACACAGAATGCATCAAAAAGAGAA
>JACJUY010002804.1:56728-97189 GCA_014220935.1 Platorchestia sp. MABIK | reverse complement strand
GGACGCGAGATTTGATGGATCGTATCATAATTCACAGCTGAAACCCACATAATTGACAATTTAAAATAAACTATTGTTTAACGATGACTAGGTATGTGTGTGATTACATTCCGTTTTGTAATTTTACAAATTCAAATTAAATGTTGGATGAAAATGCGATGCACCTAATTTCCTGTTATGAACTCAAATTGAAATTATCGATGCCTAATCCAGTTATCGTACTGTTTAGGCTGAGTCATAGCTACGAACTAAGGTGTTACCTATTTCCTTTAGAATGGCTTAGTTTAAGTCTATTTCTCATTATGGATAAACATTAATATTCATGCAGATCTAGGTTTGCGTCATACTAGAATAACGACTAATTTTCCTACTGCCAATTCACAAAAACTTTTGACCGTAAAATGGTCGGTGTGTGTGTGACCGTCTACTCATTCAGAGACTCATTGAAAGCCCAACCAATTAGGGCTTTTATTTAACACTGAAAATAAATGTTTTTTCGGAATGGTTTGAAAACTTAATGAGGAAACTTAGTCATTATTCAATGATGTTCAGAACTTATATGAAAGAAAATGATGAAAGAATAGCTCTTATATTTTTAGGAAATGATTTGAGAGGTATGAAGAACTTGGCTGCAACATGAACATCAACACTATTTTAGTCATAGTCGTTTGGCTAGCACTCCAAAAAATCTCAGCAGAGGCACAAGTGAACAAGGTACACGAGTTCACTAAGATTTGAGCTCACCAAGAGCTCATACGAGCTCTTTCATTGTACCCAGTCGAAGAGCAAAAGTGATTTCCTTCTTGTCATATCACATGGCTCATTCGAACTAATAAGATATGCAGCTTAAAGGTCATACCAATTGGACGTCAACCCCTCTCAACCAATCCGTCTCACAGGATCTACGCAGTCACTCACACTGAAAACGGGATAATTTGTTAAACAAATATGAAAGAATATTATGAAACAAAAATATTTTGTGGCATATTTCAGAATGGGTGCTTTTAAAGTAATTCATTTTGATAAATCAATGAACGCCCAAAAGTAATGCATTTATACCACAGTTGCAATCAGCTTGATCGTTTCATGACCGCTGTTTCGTTCAACTTAGAAGCGGATTCGTTTCATGAGGAAAAGGGAAGGGTCATCATTTGTTTGCTTTTTGCAATAGAGAACAGTTCTCGAGAGCACCCTCGTTCTTTCAGCAATAGCCCTTTTGTTGAGGGGTTAGCAGCGCGACGTTAGTTCGTTTTGTTTTAGTACTTCAAGCGCTGGAAACGACCTGTAAAAAATTTCATAAAATTTGGAAGAAATGCTTAAAAAATTAGTCTTCTAATTCGACTAACTTTTCATATTCTGAATGAGAGTGAGAAAATTTGGTGCTAAGGTGAGTCTGATTGAGAAAATTTGGCGGTGGGGTGAAATATATAAAGAAATCTTTGGATTGGGCTTGCCGAAGACGAAGACTGAGGGAAAAAAATATTGAATTCTGCCTGACACCGAAAAGAAGAATCAAGATTTAACTTATCAGTTGATTAGGAACGTTGACCACAAATTGTGAAAGATAGTCAGTTAAATGGAAAAACCTTCCCGATAAACGCAAAAGTATCTTGCGAAGGTCTACGAGTCATCCTATGTGGTTTGTGATAAAGTGCAATAACTGTGAGTGTGCAATTGAGCTAGAGCTCGTGAGTGAGGTGTTCGATAGAATGCTAGGAAAATTAAAGTGTATAAAAGATTTGTCGTAAGTATACTCACTCTGTATAAAAGCCATTATCTCTCAAAATATATAGTTAAATATATAATCATTACCTCAAAACATTGCAGTCAATCTAGAATGGGACACATCAATTATTTCTAAATTTTCAAAATCAGTGAATCTGAAAATTTCGAAACGACTTTGACTTGAAATAGGGGGTGACTTTTCAAGATAAGAAAGTTGTTAACATGAAAATGTTCTTGAGTAAATGACTTTAGATTAATTGAACATATTTCTGGAAAATGTTGGAACGTACATCTGTGGGAATATACACAAAACTTAAACTAAGAATATTAATCACATCATAAATCTAATTAAAAGGTGAAAGATTTTTCAAAGTACCTCAACCACGTTTACAAAACGAGATGCACGGCGACGAGTATAGTCCATCTCGATTTCTGCGGTCCTTGGGAGTTCATTACGATTTGACTCACTACAATCAAATGACCAATCGAAAAACTGCCGCTGAAAACCAACCAAACAGAACGAGCAAATTTGAAAAGGCAGGGGGAGGAGTCCGAATATTTTGAGTAATAAATAAAATTGAGTACAATTTTATCTGAATCGCGAGTTCTTCACTTTTTTGGAGTGGAGCAATGGTTCAAAAGTTTCGCTGCACCTGTGAAACATTGAACAATTCTTGTTCGTGATTCTGAAGAAATTTCTGTTAGGCGCTCCTATGCTTCAAATTATTGTAATGTCAATTGTCAGTATTCGTATTTTTAAAGCGGTAAAAAAATTGACTTACAATTCCGTGGAATGTAAATCATGTCGTTAATTAATCACCTGCAATAGCAAATGCACTTGGCCATCCAACTTGCCTGACTTAAACCCGTTGGATTGAAAAATTTGTATATAAAATTTAGACTAGAGCTAATGAGAAGCCCCACACAAGCGTCACAGCCCTTGAAGAAACAATCGAAAAGGCAATGAAATCGTTGGCAACGGCAGAAGTTATTCACGTCGTTTTTCACCTTTCAAAAGCGGTTGGAAGCCCATCATCATGGGTCAACACAGCCTCATCAAATTAAAATATATTTTCTGGTTTACTGTACAAAGTGTCAAAATTTCATGGTACAGTGTTTCTTTTTATTTGACTTAATAACACTTTGACCGCCAAGTGCACCACCGGTGGCCACGGAGGAAATTTTCATGATGCTGCTGACCGACCAATAGTCACGAACTCAATTTTCATAAATACTTAGTTAAAGCTAATGAAAGCATGATCCAGTTAATGCTTGTTATTTTCAAAATTACACACTACTATTATTGACTTTAAATTGGAATTGAATATTAATCGTCAGCTTAACCAATGGCAGTCAAAGTGTTTATAATGAAGTATGGAACGGAAAATGGTATGCATATATCTGAAAGACCCTCGCGTTATAGATACTAGTACAGAAAAAAAAAAATTCTGACTAGAAATGGAAACAATATCTATGTAAAAAATTGAACGGATTTGAGTCTTAGATGTTAATGCTTGTATGCGCTTTATGTCAACAAGAATACTGATCTAATATGTACATATATACTCATTATAAGGTGAAACTTTGCAGCTAGATGTTGAAGCTATCTGTGAACAACATCTTCTGAGTAATGAGAATTAACAACATAACCTGACGGATTTTATCGTATTAAAATAGCCTCTCAGTAGGTGATATGAATAAACAATCGATCTGAATATTTTAAAAGTATCATTGCGCATAAAAACTTAGCATAAGAAACTTGCGCATACTTACGCACGGAAAAGGATTGAACCGAATAGATTTATGAATATTTGTGGAGCTAAATCATCAATATTTTCGGATGAGGGTATCATAAATCGAGTGGAAATCCAAGGTGAATCAATAACCTGAGCGAGCATATCGAAAAATTGCCTGAATGAATCGATGCATAACGCTGGAAAATTAATAAATCATCGACGGGAAAATACATCTACGCACTCAAATGTAGAAATTGATCGTTCATTTAGGATGTCAGTGTTCTCTCTAGGACCTTTCAAGTAAGCAAAATCTTATCATGAAAATTCCGTCAAAACGATGATTTTCAACGTTAGACACACGTGGGCTGTCGCTATTTTAAAATGATGTAAACCTAAAATGAACCTAAAGAGTAGAGAATGTGAGACTTGATGGAAGAAGTAGCGAATCCTACTTTGCAAAAGAAAATCATTAGATAATTCAAATGCTTCTAGGATAAAACACTCAGAAAAAATTAACAAGGGATTTTTTTTTATCAGAGGGCGTCAGGGTATGTAACGAATACGTAGGAACATTATGTAATAAAGGCATTTTATGGGTAAAAGTATTCAGATTGGTTCCAGATGTAGAAATCTATTTTCAATTTTAAATTAACGGCTTCAGAAATGTATGTTCTGAAGTTACGACCAATTTGTATGTTAAACAAAAGCTTTCGTTGCGTTGTTAAACTAAGACGCGTAGTCCTTTTAAGAGAAAAAGTTAAGGATTATCATTTGTTTGCTTGAGGGATAAAGAACTGTTGTCTTGGGCACCCTCGCTCTCTCACCCTACGTCCCTGGGGATCAGAGGTCAGCGAAGCGAGGGGAGGTTTGTTTATTTTAGTAACACCAGCTCGCGGAAAAAGCCACTAACAAGTCTTGAACACATCGTTAGAAACACTAAGAAAATATATCTACTTCACTCTCCATTTTTAGAATGGTTGGTGTCGGAAGTGAAAAAATTCGATAATAAGGATGGTACTTGTTAAAAAATTTGATTTAGCTTGCCTAGGGTGAACTCCAAAAGGTTGAAGATTCCAAATGGTTGGCATTAAATAGAAGAATCAGGATCCAACCAATCAGGGGAGATACCGCAGAAACACTGATGACGGCGTGTGTATGTCAGAAAGTTAAATGAAAAATCCTTCAGTCTAAAGGGTAAACGCGAATAATGAGGAAATTGGAGCCGTTTGTGATGAGGTAAAATAGCTATGTGTGTTTAATAACCCGATCTTCGTGAGTGAAAAGTTGGATTAATAGTTTTGAGAATCAAAGCCTATTGATGGTTTCTCATACGGATAGTTAGGTGTGAATTTGCAAGTAACTCTAAAAATACTTATTTAAATAAATACGGGTGACATAACATGCTCAAAAAAATTGAACAAAATTGAAATCATCAAAAGAATTTGTGATACAGTTATGCATCTTTACGGTCCACGAATTCCCACGAATTGATCACATCAAGAACTTCGGTATGATTCTTCATCAACCGGGGAAATGTTTAAGATTAAAACGTGTCACGATACGAGAGTGCTGGTCCCAGCCTCGCGTTACGATAGAGGGATTTAAACCTCGGCAGTCAGAGTGGAAAGGAAATTAAAGATGGAAAATACACAGGAAGAGGATGGACAGAAAAGGTAGAAAATAGAAATAGCAGTACTAGCATTGAGCACCTCGAGTTTACCTTAATTTATCAACATGGGACAATGAAATACATTTGAAAGATTTAAACACATTTTCATTTTGAATGTTGAACACGTGAGTCAAATATGGCGATTGTCAACAAACACATTCTGACTCAAAATGACACGCAAAATGAGAGACGTGCGCTTCGCATCGTAATGAGCGCCAGCAAACGATTGCATGATTAAACGTTACCCAAAATTTTATGACGACCATCATAAGTAGATTTACGCACACTGAATCGGGATTAGAAAATAATAAATAGCTGGGCTAGCATACACACGAAGTAAACGGGAATAATGCAAAACAATAAATCCTTGACTTACACAAGGCATCAAAATGTGGAACACTTGGTAAGTGCACAACATCACAATGTAAACCAATCACTTTATGAATAGCGCGCCATTTCAAAGCACTTTTTCAATGTGCTGTTTCGTACCTAAACTTGTACTTTTGATCACTGCTTCAATTTTTCAAGACCACAAAATCACCCTAGCTATTCTGTGATGCGTCGTTGGGCGTTAATCGAGCTCCGCTTCCACTCAGGGCTTGAAGAATGTGTGTAGGGCTGATCCGGCCTGACATCCGCTGGTGCTTATCGTGCTGCCCGCCTCGCCGGTGTTGCTTACTGGCTGCAATACGTTCACAGCCTTGAGTGCCGAAGGAGCTTGATTGCAGGATTGATGCCGTATGTCTGCCGCTTTCGTGGTTGCGTGGTTCCAAGGGGCATGCTGGAGTTGCTTGCGGGATTGGGGTTGACGTAGAAACAAACTGGATGCTTTCGCTATAGTCGTTAACACGTTTGCACTTGACGATCATCGCCGCAAAGCTGATGTGCCTCGAGCGGGTTCCTGTTGCAGGTTAACAACTGCTGTTCTCCGACGTTGTCTTCTGGATACTTGATATGATTCATCATCTCACGCGTCCAAGAAAAAAATTTTTTGTGCTATGAAATACTTTGAATGTTACGACAGGCCTGCGTATTCACTTAGAATCTCCAAGAAGAACTGCGTCGATCAGCATATTTGAAGAGATATTTCATCGCGAGTTACCTACGGATGCAAAGGACGCCCACTCTACCAAGAATCTTCTAGAAGCCCGACATCTGAGCGAACCTCCGTGATACAGCCATTGTATCGACCATGTTACATCGTCGTTTCCTTCTTCGAGCGCCCGAGGTTGCCATTTACTATCATTCAATTTACCCTTAATCTATAATTCTTCTATTTATAGGAATATTTCTTGTATTTCAGTAAGTATTTCCTCATGGGAACTCATATAGGGATTATTGCTTTAATTAGGCATATTTCCATGTACGTTAGGATGATTTCCATATTTCTATGGAACATCGTTTGAACGAGGCAAGTCCCAGCTCGAGAGGGTGACTGCGCGTAGCAAGAGAAGCGGAGGGAACTCAGGCAGTTAGGCCAGCGACTCCACATAGCAAGAGCTGTGTCGTTCCAATCCTTTTAGCCGCGTCTTCGGGTGCTGGCGCTGGTGTTATAAGCATTATTTCAACAAACTAGCGTCGTGAAGTGATTTCAAAACGCAGAACACCTTTTATCACCGTAAGCCAGCTTAATTGACTCAGAATGAGACAATCAAACATCTACCGCCACACCTAAGTGCCTAGCCGGCATTCTATCTTCTCGATGCCCGAGGCACCTCTTCATCTCGCCAATAAAGATGAGTTCCTCATTTTATTCAACAGCGTAGCATTGTGAACCGAACCACGATATTCTCAGATCGTAGGTTTATTTCGATATAGCAAGCGATATCTTATATCAGTACCATTTATGTAACAGAAATAGTTATTCATTAGTGTCTGATTGTAATGCGCGTTTAATTGATTCTTTATAAGTAAATCTCTATCTTGGTTACAAGTGTATCAATACCTGTGTTCTGAAAAGATGAGAAAAGACTAAAAGGCATGAAAATACGTTACCAAATTATCACTATCAGTGCAATCATTTTGATGTTATAAATATTCAATTTCCCTTATTCTAAGGGTGGTGGCAGTGTAGCTATATCTACCAATAAATCAAAATCATGGCGAGGACACAAGTCACGCCTCATTAATAAAAATGTATGAATGTGACATATACCACATGTCACAACGAAAGAAATAAATTGCAGCTCAATTAGAGCATATCAACGGAGGATCTACATACGACCACAGCATACTTGGATATTGTTCATTTTACTCGGATGTCAAAATTTGCCTATGGACACTGCCCACCGGCGGACGCCGGTGTGCTACGTTTGCGTGCACTCCCACTGTATCCTTCTTGATGCGAAAACCCAGCGAAAAGTCCTCCCGATTCTTCTAGTCTCCTGCTTTAATGCGTTCCTCTTGGTTCTTTATAGAAAGTTCTCGAATCTTCATGGTTACAGAGACAGAATTTCAAACCTGATTGATGGAATTCCGGCCTGTTCTGACGTCTTGAAATTTAATTGGTGCGTGCTTTAACACACCCTCTTGCGTGATCCCTTCAAGAGCGCTCATTGGCTCCGGTGATGCTGCTATTGCTTAGGCCAACCCTCGTAGCTATTCCTCGCACCTCCTTGTCTCGAGTAATGCTGGCCGTTGCTTGGACTTGCTGTTCCCACGCCTACGCGGCATCGGCTCAACGGTCTGACATTCCAACGTCTATCACAGCTTTCCGTGCTCTACATAACAAAATATTACCTAACGAAATATTTCGTTACAAACGGTAGGGGGAGAAATCGAGGCTAAAAACGGAGATAATACAGTAGTGACAGTTCATCACCACTCTATGAGTAATTGAATGCATAATTGAAAAATATTGAAACGTAGATCTATGAGAATATTCAAATAAGGTACGGTAGGAATATTAGGCAACCAATAATTCTAACTGACAGCAAAAATCGTAATCCAGCCCAAATTGACTAAATTTTATGCACGACAATTTAAGACCTTCATGTTCTACTGATGTCAGAAACAAACAAAACTGAATGAGCATGTGATTAAACGCTCTAGGAGCAGTGCGATTATCTGCGCAATGAATGAAATCACGGTGCACCTTAATTTCTGAATCAAGTAGTTCTCCTCTCCTTTTTGTAGGTGAAGCATTGGCGTACAGCTCGCAGTGCGACCGTTGTACAGAGGTCGCAGAGTAAGTTATTGCTCTTGATTGTGAAGGAACCGCATGCGCACATGCGCTTAAATAATTTTAAAGATTGTTTATATGGTTAGTGTTGGCGTGCTTAAAGTTAAAAAAAAATTGAAATTAGCCGGCCAACCATATGTTAATAAATCGGTTGAGATAAAATTGTAATTCAATAATATTGTACGTATTAATAAATTGTGCATCAGGGCAGAGTCTGCTCGGGTATATTTTGAGTTTCTGTGAGCGATTTCGGCCTCATGAATTTATTCCGAGAAAAATAGGTGATGTCGCCGAAGATAATTCTCATTTACAACCATCGGAAAACATGGCATTGAAATGTATGTCTCGGAGTCAAAATTTGCGACTAGTCCATCACATCATCTTTATTTGCAGGTTTTCATAATACGCACTTACGTGCGTGCCAGCATTACTATTTTGTAATTTACGTTACGTCATTCCTCTCCACGAGACTCGCGTTAACTCGGTCAACAAGCGAGGTCAAGTGGGGTATTCGTGCCAGCGTTGCTGAACGAGAAAGAAGTTTAATTCAAATGATCCAAACTTGCTCGTCATTTAAAAACAATTGAAAGACTCTGTGTTTCATATTCTCCTCGAAATGAATTAAGTGTATAATTGACTGTTTCCAAACAGATAGTCTCGTGTGGACAGACCTTAAGGTCTACTTCCAGCAATCAATCAACAATTACCATTTAGCTCTACGTATATCAAAGTTCCTAATCGCTTTGATAAATCTTTGATTTTGCTGCGATACCGAAAGTTCAAATTACTTCCTACATAAAACAGGTGTACACTTTTTTGGTCGACAATTTGATACCTGCGCTCCATGTAAAAGCAATTTTTGCAGTCAGTTGTGATGCTACGCTTACTAATGTTTTGATAGGTTTTAATTACGTGTGAAATCATTTATGTAATGCAAATCAAGGCCTGTTCGAAAAAATCATTTTCAATTTGTACCATCGATCTCGTTACGTTGTTCAACATTAGAAGTATTTATTAGAAAAATAAGTTTGAGCACTGCGCAGACTTTTTCTTCGAAGAACATAAGTCCTCCATTTTTGGGTTTATCAGCTGTAGTTTATAACTTATGGCTAGATGCTGTCCAGAAGTGACAACATATAACTGATATCGTAATTATTGAGTCTACATTTCTCAAGAAGTCATCTTTGGGTTACATTTAAATTATCAAAATTGAATAATGTAATCCAACAGAATTCAAATTTTATCCGGTTAAATAGAAGCCACCAACGTAATCAATTTATTTATATACAAGCTCTATATTGGATGCCCTTTACTTGATCGGACTCGGTAACCATTGCGCCATTGACAACTGGATAAATTACTGGGTGTTCTGTATTTTATCTGTAGTATCACGAAAATTAGTTGTAATTTGATTGGAATTAGGAGTATAGTATAATGGGCACGTTTTTAAACAGTCATATATGGTTTATTTTGTGATGAACCAGTTTTAATTTCTACATTTTCTGTTGAGTAGAAAACAGGAAAAATGGGCTAGAGAGGTAGTAGGGGAAACCGTCTTAGTCAATTAACTTGTTCCTCATTAATTTCCGCTAAGGTTTAGACCCGAAAATCATGGTTATGGTCGACAAAATGAGTTTTTAATTGAACTGATCAATAATGAGACTTCTATTGACCCTTTTCTATCAAAATGTGCTTAACATGTACCATTTTCTAGGTCAAATTCAGGATAAAAATGAAAGAGATTAACAGATTTTTGTGAAATCCAACGGTTTACTCCAGCTAATTATCGAGTCTTTCGATGGAATACAAATATAATTACAAATCTCTTTGCACTTTTATTTTTTGCAATGACTTGATTCCCATTCCCCGATAAAATAGTGAACAGATCGCTTCCATTAGTATGGAGTGCACACCTTCCTGAATACGACCATGCAGTTTTTATTTCGCATGCATAGTTGGTTATTCATCCGTACAAACATATTAATTACAAACTTCGACAATTTCAAAAGAAAGATTGTAAGATGATTTGTGGCCACATAAATCATCCAATGCTTCTATGCAATAATGCTTATAAGCTAATGCTTCTATGCAATAACTCATTTTGAAACGCCGATGCTGGTGATTATAAGAAATGCCCCTCTCATTTCATAAGGCAGCTGTTCAGTTTGGATTTTTATAACCTGAAGCGGCGCCGTCCAGAAAAGTAAGAAATAAGAAATTTGAATTGTGGTCTACACTAAATTTTGTTTTGAAATTGCTTTTCTAACTGTAATTTGTCATCCAAGAAATTATATTCTGCTCTTCGTAGGTATGTAAATTTTCATCGGACTTTTTAAAAATCAAATTTGTTTCTGTATTAGCGTGTTGCAATGTTTTATTTATGCAGAAACCTTAAAAAAGCAATCTAATCCGACTGTCCCGCATGAAGTAGTACTCATTATATCTGAAAGGGTCAGTTGTTTGCTTTAATCACAACTTGATGAGGCATTTAAAAACGAGGAAAATTTCAAGGAACTTAATCATATCTACTAGGAAAAGTTTCAGAGTCCAGCTCCATCATCAGCTCGTAAAAGTACAAATCATTCTATCTGTAATAAAAGAGAAAACAAAATGTTGGATGCAGTCATTAATGGAAATCTGGTAAACAAAAATAAAATTAAAAGAAAATTAAAACTATCCCAGAAAAAATAAAATCGAAAAGATTGCTATCTAGTTACAATTTGTAATGGGTAAGAGCTGTCAGTATTGTTGAGGGCCGGTTTTCGTTTAAAGATATGTAGTGACTCTAAAATTCCAAGGTCGCATGCAGTTGAAGCTGAATCTAAGATTTTGAAGTCGGCAGAGGATATCGGGATGTTGCATTTTTCTGCGTGATTAAGTACTGCGGAGTGTGAGGGGTGTGCTAATTGGTTCCCAGTGCTAATAGGTGTGCTAATTGGTTAAACCAAAAATTCACAAATCTGATTTCTGTTCAAAATTTCAATTTAGGCCGATTGTAGCAGCTGATAATAGTCCGAGTTATAAAGTGAGGAAACTCCTCGTACCAGTCCTCAATCATCTAACTTCAAAGCAGTATACAGTCGACAATGCCTTCAAATTTAGTGAAAACGTTAGAAGTATATCAAATGTAAAAAAATTACCCATGGTTTCATTTGATGTTGAATCTCTTTACACTAATATTCCTCTTCAGGAAACTATTAACATTTGTCTAAATTTTCAGAAGGCAGCTCAAAAGTTATGGGTTTAACTCGCAAAATGTTCAGTACACTACTGGAATTATCTGTAACGCACTCTTTCTTTATATTTGCAGGCAAACTTTATAAACAAATAGACGGGCAAGCAATGGGGCTTTCGTTGGCTCCGTCCCTTGCCAACATTTTTATGTGTTTCCACGAAACAAAGTGGTTAAATGAATGTCCCTTTGATTTTAAACCGGTGTTCTATAATCGATATGTAGACGATACTTTTGTTCTATTCAACCATCGATCTCATGTTGAGCAGTTCTTGAACTATATTAATAATAAGCATCAATCAATTAAGTTTACGGTAGAAGTTGAAAAGAATAACTCCCTTGCCTTTCTTGACTGTCTCGTGACGAGAGTCGGAGATCACTTTCAGACCACAGTGCACCGTAAACCAACTTTCACAGGATTAGGCTCCAGTTTCTTCAGTTTTTGTTCAACAAGCTTCAAAATTAATTGTGTTCAAACTTTAATCAATAAAGGTTACAAAATACGATCAACCTTCAGAAATGTACATAGTGAATTTGAATTTTTGCGCACAAATTTTAAAACTAACGGTTTTCCCTTGGGTGTCATCAATTCGAAAATTAAAAAATTTCTCTCGAAACAAAACGCAACGCGTTTTGAAGAAAACAATAAAGAATTTCTAAATGCTCTTTCCCGTATTTTGGGGTGCCTTCTGAAAAATTGTCATCCGAGTTGAAATTATTGTGTGAAAAATACCTTCAAAACCTTCAGTTACGCGTATCTCTTGTTAATAATTTTAAGGCTGCTTCTTTTTTCCGGTACAAGGATACGCTTCCGATGGAGATGCGAGCCTCTCTGATTTATTCTTACAGTTGTGTGCAGTGCACATCATCGTACGTCGGCATGACGTCACGCAATTTTTATAACAGAGTGGCTGAACATCGGGGTCGAAGTTTCCGCACTGGGAACCAATTAGCACACCCCTCACACTCCGCAGCACGTAATCACGCAGAAAAATGCAACGTACCGATATCCTCTGCAGACTTCAAAATCTTAGATTCAGCTTCAACTGCAAGCGACCGTAGAATTTTAGAGTCACTACATATCTTAAAACGAAAACCGGCCCTCAACAATACTGACAGCTCCTACCCATTGCAAATTGTAACTAGATTGCAATCTTTTCGATTTTATTTTTTCTGGGATGTTTTTTATTTCTTCTTAATTTTACTTTTGTTTTCGTGATTTCCATTAGTGACTGTATCCAATATTTTGTTTTCTCGTTTATTACAGACAGAATGATTTGTGCTTTACGAACTGATGATGGAGCTGGACTCCGAAACGTTTTCCTAGTAAATATGATTAAGTTCCTTGGAATTTTCCTCGTTTTAAATTAGTACAAATTTTAGCACTCAAAACTATGGTTTGTACCAGTAAATTACTACACCCATTCACAACCGTACAAACAGAAACTTAAATATCATTTAAAATTATAGATTAACTGACCGGAAATTAGCGCGGAAAATTTTAATAGAGAAGAAGTTCCGTCATTGAGTTCATTAGGTAAACACTTGCATCAACATGAGTTTGCGCTCATTAATTTTCTAATCATTTTCAAAGCATTTTTACCAAGGAATGAATGTTCATAAGTGATATGATTATGATTCACAAAGAAAAACCTACATGAAATGAAACTAACTGTGGAGTTTTACTTTAAAAAACTGTCAGAAATATAGAACTTGGATCAGTAGTATGTGGATCGCAATTTTACTTATAGTCAAACTAGATTTTATTGTCACGAGTACAGGTACAACCATTACGTGAAGTTAAAGAATCAGCATTAAAAGCTTTGGATGAATTGAAATGAATTTTTTCACTAGAATTAAAAAGAATTTAGATTGCTTAGATTTTTATAGATTAGAAATTTACTCGTGATAACAAACGTTACATTTTTATATCCTCATTGATCTTCTCGTAGTTTACATTGCGTTCTCATGGTTAAATAACAGAAAAAATTTCTTAAATTTTCAGAAAAATTTATTTTGTTTTTAGCAGAAATCTGCATGATCATTAGAAAATTTAGCATCCAATTATTATCGAGACTCACGAGAAACAATAGAGCTAATGCATAGTTCTAGATAGAAGAGATGCACGAAACAACAAAGTGATCGCTGGCAAGACTGGCCAGTACAACATCTTGTGATTGCTGAAAAGCCAGTTAGTTCTATGTATTATGTACCATAAAGTTCTCTGCATATTACGAGACAATAGCATGACTAATCTTATTATTTTTAGGCGGTTTGAGACTAGTTCTTGTTGTTTCGAGGAGTTATTAAAAATCATTTTAACTCTTAGTTTTTTCTTTAAAAAGTGTACCCAGAGTAACTAGTGGTAACTGGGGAAAAATAGTTGTCATATCTTTGAATATCAAAAACTGTGATTCTACTAACTTGTTTCCATTCCACAACCATTCAACTTATCATCATTGAATGGTTTGCAATGTTCAGAGTGCGATCGTTTGGTCTCAAATAATTTATTGACTCCCTCTAAATGTTAGTTGGCAATCTTTTTAATTACTCGTGAAATAATCTTGATTGATTTGACTTTTCCCATTCTGGAGGTAATTAACCATTCATGAGTTGTAATTTAAATTGCTTATCGTGTTTTAACTCTAAAGAGACTCGTAGAAACGGAGATGTGTAATAATGCGAAAAGCGCGCGAAACTGAGACGTGGCTGAAGCGGGGATACGAGTAAAAGTGGGGAGAATCGTCTCCTCAAAGAGTTGGGGGTGATTTGGAGGATTAAATGGGGATAGATGTCTTGGACGAACTGTGAACAGACGTAGAGGAGTCAATTATATATTGAAACATAATAAAGAGGGATAATAAGTAATGTTGAATGAACAACATGCTGGGAAACAGAGGGGTTTAAAATATGTTAAGGGTACATCATATATACGCGGAAAAATACACGTCTCGCTCGAGGGTTCCGACCAATTCAAGGGAAACGTAGCCTACGGGGCTACACGCACAAACTGGCCAATGGGGGACTTGGAATTTCGGAGGACAAGAATCGCGCACAGTTTGGCCACGGCATATATAAACCCGGCATAAGTGAGGGGAAGCCCACTTCTGAGAAACTCATAATAAATGTAGGACTTCAGTGCTTGTCGGCAAGATGTAGGCCCAGAAATCATCAAAAGAGAAGGTACGCAATCAACTAATGTGTTGTGAGAAGTTGATTCAGGGAGCAATAATTTAGAATATTTTTATTTTACATTTTAAACAATGAGGGAAAATTTGATCATCACTTTGTGCGGCAAAGCCAATTAGAATCTCAGAGACACCATCTTGTATCAATGTGTAAAGTCGGGTCTCAAATAAGAGGGAAATCTTTTGGTAACGCACTGTTAATGAATAGGGGAGTAAATTATTTCAATTCGTGTAGCATTGTTTATCAATCATTAAATAACAGGAAATAAAAGCTTAAGGGGCACTTACAGGGTGTTTCAGAACAAGAGGTACAAAATTGCACACAAGTCACTTTTTCTTCTATGAAACTTTCGGAAAAAATTTAAGTTTTTGAGATATTAGCTGTTAGTTGTTTGAAAGGATTAAATTTAATTACACAATTACTCGCATATTTTTTTAATCAACGTTACAAACACTTCCATTCTATGAGAGTTTTCAATACTCGATTTCTTTTTTTGGAGACAAAATTAATGGAGAGCGTTGTTTATGCTACACCAATTGAATCTGAGGAAGATCTCCTTGTTAGAATTACAGTGGCTGCTGGTGAGATTGCCGAAATGCCGGACGTGTTTCCTAAAATCTGGCAGTCGTTAAGGCTAAGATATGAAAAGTGCCCTGATGTAGGTGAAACACGTTTTTAACAATTTTTGTGTAGTAAATTGAAAACAAATATTATCAGTAATTGTGTCATTAAATTTCACCCTTTCAAACAATAAACAGCTATTATCTTAAAAATCCGAATTTTTTGGGCAAATTTCATAGAAGAAAAAGTGTTTCTTTGGCCATTTTCTCCTTGGTGTGCAATTTTTTACCTCTTGCTCTGAAGCACCCTGTGTGTTCAAAGTTGTTTGTTGTTCTCAGGAGTGCGGGAAGTTTTTCGCTCTGATCGGGCACTGGCGCAATCGTCAGCTTTACAATGGAGGTTGCTGCTGTCTTTGAGCTGACGAGACGATGAAGGGCCCACGAAGATTCCCGCAGACCGAGGAAGCGGGCGAATGCTCTGTTACGAAAGCAATGGCGGCAGGTTTTGATGAGCAATCTTCTATCTTGAGCAAGAAGCCAAATTTTTAGCAGACAATACAGTGCTATTCATGAAAGAAAAGGCTTACCAGGAAAAATGCAACCGACAACATAAGACTCAGAAAAGAGCAGTGAGAGTACAGAATAGCATTTGCCGTTAGGTGTACACTGTGCTCAGCATGATGTGCTCCATTTGGAATGTATCTCATTTTGTACTGCCGTGAAAGGTACAATGCAGTTCAGAAAAACGAGGCTAGCAAGAAAATGTAGCCGGCAGTGCAAAAGTGTTATCAGTGGTACCAGTCATTGTGTATTTAGGCTAAGCGCCCCCGGAGACAAATTCAGGCATTTTACCCCTATAATCGTGTTGTGTTTCACTTCCTTCTGCTGCGGGTGCTAACTTTGAATATTATGTTAATTACAAAACTGCGTGTTTTTCTTACTGTACTGACGTGAATGCTTTATCACTGCCCATTGAATGTGTCGCGATTACTATTTTAATGTTGGTGTTCATTTGGTGAGCGATTATAATCTAGTATTGTCTACTCACGAATTGTACTTGAACTTAAATAAAATTCCGTAAATGTTCTGCTTCTAGTTGTCATTATCCCGTGGTAATTCTAGGTGCACAAAGGTGGAAATACGTAGAGCACTAACAGTATCTATTTTGCCCTGTCCTTTCTTTCCTTTCCTGTGTACCTTTCATCTCTACATTTTCCGTTTCCTCTCTGACTAAAATCTGAGGTTTAAAGCCCTCACAACGAAGACAATAACGTCTTGTGACATGACGAATAAAAAAAATACTTTCTTCCGTCTGAGTATGAATATGAACTCGTCACGAATTCATGTAATCATTTTGCTACAGCCAATGCATTCTAGAAGTCATCCTGTCGCCTGGATGCTGCACCTAAAGTGAGGACTGTTTGTCAAGCAAGTCATTAAGGCCCCAGCTTCTCCATTAGCTACTACAGCCGAGACATCTTAAGCTGCTGGATGCCTTCCGTCAGTTGTTTTAAAGTGTAAAAAAAAGATATAATAAAATATTTTTTTTTAAATAATGAGTATATCGCAGTTATTACGATTATTTTCTACACTTCCCACTTCAAAAGACGTTCAAAAATTGGTTCTAAATTCATGAAGGTGGCAGTACATTGAAAATACACAAGAATGCGATCTCGCAATGATGGTAATATTGAATGGGCTAAAAAGTTAGTTCGTTTTTTGAATGTCATCTTTCCGACTTTCCAAAAATTGTTTTATGTTCTGATTTCCTAAGTCCTGCATTCGGTACAACGAGCATGTTTATGTCAGTGTGCAATTAGCCTCCAAGTAGAGAAGTTCTGATATTTTTGCTTCCATTCGAGCCCATGGAATGGTAGACCAAGCAGAGCACTACCGATATCTAAAGCTTTCTTGCTTCATAAACGAAAGAAAACAACAGTTACTTTCACAAATATAAGCCATGCGCATGGGTAGGTTCTGTTCCTTTCCTTCCTTTTTTAAAGTGAAAAGCATTAGATGTCATTAATGCTCTGCTTCGTCCACCATTTCAAGGGTTTGAATGCAAGCAAAAATGTTAGAACTTCTCTACTTGGAGGCTTACTCGTATTACACTCTGACGCAAGCGTACTCGCTGCATCGAATGCAGGATTTGGAAAATAAGAATATAAAAATATTCTTTAGGATGTCGGAAAGATACCATTCAAAAAACGAACGAGCTTTTTCGCTCACCCAATATTTCGAAACTCTAAATTTTGCAGTTGAATTTTGCTAAAAATGACGGTAGTTTCATTTTCAAAGATCTCATTATGTTTGTCTCAAATTTTTAAAATGGATATATGACATCCTTTTTACCTTATTATTTAGCTGTAGGAAGAAATGCCATTAAAATAACAAGTTGGTGGATATATAAACTTAAATTTTAAAGTTTCAGAATTGTTGCGATATCTGATACTGAATTTTATTCCAGACATTATTTTTTCAACAATAAAAATCAATGAATGACAAAATAAATTAAATGGCTATATAGTAATGATTGAGTTACAAATATTTTTAGCCGTTCAGTTAGTTTATCGTTTCATTCATCTTTTTAGGTAAATCACTTCTTTCACATATATTTTTCAGCATTTTGACAGGTTCTTGGTTCATTTTTAAACTTTTAAGTTTCATTTGAAAGTGCATGCTTTGTCAGAAAAGTAAATCATGACTCGCAGCTTACCTCGCAGCAGTAATTTGCTGGCCCTGTTCGGTGCTGGGACCGGGACGCACAGAGTAAAATGCGTGCAGGACTCCTCAGCGCTACGCACCCGCGGTCAGGGCTCATACACACCTGATGAGTGTCATCACCGAGTTTAGTGTATCATAGTGAGAAAAATCACGGTTTATTCAACGAGAGATTCCTAACATTTTACTCAAATGTGAACCCTTTATAAGGTAAGCTTTCACTTCGAGGCCTTTCTTTGTTATCGTTCATTTTTTCAAATTATTGGTTTTCAGTAAGTAGTCAGTAAAAATGGCATGAAATTGTTTTGAACCTAACTTTACTCGTGTGTTACTCAGCTGCAGTGACGTTGTATTTTTTCTCATCAGAATTAAAAATTTTCTCAGTTTAAAGCATTGTCGCTTAGCGTTTCCGGGAACGCTCGATGTTTCCAGGGTAGGTAAGATTCTAGCATTTCTTTCATTAGATGTGCCTATGATGTTTTTAGTCGCTTTAACGAATGAAGCCTTCCAAAGAAACTGCCAAAGATGCCTAAGACAGGTTTAGAACTTTCAAGATGTCTTCTTTGTTACAGCACTGCTCCAAAAAAAATAAGAAGGAAATTCCTTCGAAACTTTAGATGAAATAAATAACAAATGAATATAAAAATCACTGTGAGGGCACTTTTGGAGACAAAAACCGGCCTTAAAAAAAATTGGACGCTCCTACCATAATTGTCATTCTCTATGTCCGGAAAAATAACGAATGATTTAGAAAGACAATCATAAGAAAATATACAAGAGAACTTTTGTGTTTGCTCGCGACTATAATACAATCATAAGACTTTGTGAAAAAATTGTTTTAATTATATCCGCTCGACTTACCCACGTCATAAGATGTTCAAAATTGTTCTAATCAATAAACTTACTTTCAAATTTTTTATTTTATATCAGCTACTAAATAGCATGCTCTTGTGTGTTTTCTTGCAATCTGACACACGTTATGCATCAGAATATGAAGGCTCTATATCTAGAGGACTCGCGCATGAGGCAAGCTCGCCCAAAAAGAGTCCAAAAAACAAGGAAGCGTTTTACTATGAAACTATGAATAGCGTGTTACCCTAACATATTCCTGCACGAGCCCATGAAAAATCACAGAGCAGATTGATAACAAGTTTGCTACCATTGTGTACAAGTTGCTATCATACTTATTTCGATTAAAAGATGTACAGTAAACCAAATAGCTAGAAAAAACTTAGTACAGTTTTGAAATTATTGTTTCAATAATTTCTGCAGATTAAATGAGGTAGAGGAAATTTTACCTCTTCCGGAATGTTCTGATCTGTTTTTTTTCTGGAAGTTGGAGATCTTAAAGGCAATCTTCGAGCATCCTGTGAGTTTAGCATTTAAACTACGTTTCGACAGTGAACAATTTCGTGAGTAAAAACCCGTTATCATCTACCTTCGAACATTCGCAATTTGAAATTTGCTAAGTCAGTCATTTTTTAGAAATCTGAATACCTCACGCTGTCGCTGTTTGAATGGTAGCAAGTGCAGAGCATTCAAGGGACAAGTGACTGCTTCAAAAACGAATTTCGGTAGTTCGAAATTCGATTGAACCGACGTAAAGAACAATAAACAACAGTTTTTTGTTATCGTGCAAGACATAGACTATATCAGATTATTTATTACCTGCTAGATTTGCCTGCACTATGTATCACTTCACATTCAAGGTCTATTTTACTAAATAAGGTAAGTAATAGTAAAAATTTTGAAACAATAGAAATTACTATTTCTACCAGAGCATTGATGAACCTTTGCCGAAATATGAAAGAGCTGTGAGCTATGTGAGCCTTTAATTTATTTAGCTTCATCATGTATGCGTAAGGTTACGGAGAAAGTTTTTGATCTATTAGAGAACGACATTTCGATTTCGAAGAGACCAAGTTAGCAATGCTAACTTAAACCTTCTCATCGTTTATACAAGTATATACAATGAAATATTCAATGTAAAAATCTTCTTAACTGCTCAACTGATATGAAGGAGCAGTTACTTCTGCAGATTTTTCAGTTACTTCTGCAGGATCTTCAACTGATGCCACGAGAAGCTTTTCAGTGAATGCCACGAGAAGCTTTTTCAGAGTGGCTGTCATTTTCACTCCTGAATTCTACAAGCTTTTTTTGTGGAAGTTCTCTTCTTCATATACTCGCTTATACATATTGGCTGAAAGAAGATTCTGAGGTGCTTCAGCAGCAGAGTTTTGTCTCTGGAATCACTAAGTATTCCGTACTTCAAAAACTTCTTCCATGACTAAAATATTACAAGTCTTCGATTCATTTGGCAATATCCAATAAAGTTTAACATACAAATACAAATTAAAATGTATGTAAAATGGACCTGTGCAGTTGAACATACTTTTGAAACGAAGTCCAGTAAAAATGAACATTACTTACGGAATGTATTGATACTTCATGCCGTCTTACATCTGTCCAGTTACTTGTCTTACCTCACAAGCACAATACAAGCTCTCCGAAGTTTGCATCAGAGCTAAAATAAATAATCTCGAAGCTACAAGTACATCATACCGTAACACACGAAGTCCTCATAGTGCAGTAATTAACTCACCGAATTGAGACACGAGGTTAATTATACATATATTATCAATCAAAAGTAGCTCGACTCAGATTTTTTTGCATCTTCTTTTCACTTCGAACGAGTCTGTATTCGTTTCCATAACTCTTTGCATTTATCAATGCTTTTCCTCTGATAATTGCGATATTTATAGTATTAAGAGAAAGGTTCTTTAAATTTAGATGTCATTTCTGCTAGAGCCAATAGGAATTGAAAATATTTTCACTAAAAGAGCCCTGTTTACATGTCTGAAGAAATCAAAGTACATTAATGGATATATATGAATGATCAACTACCTGCCAACGACCCAACACAAGCCCTGAGAAACATGCATTAGCATTCCGGCACCGTCGTGAGCCATGCTATAGTTGCAGGTGTGACACTTTTCTTCCACAGATATTCTTCACTCACAATCACATTAGATTATTGTTGTGCACAAATTATCGCCCTCAGTTTCTACCTAAAACTTCTAACAATTCTTTCTGGAAAATCTAAATTAAGTTCATTCATTGAAATTCAATCCATTTTTACCCTCGTTTGTTTCCTGTGACTTGATCTATTACTTAGTTATCATTCATGTAAGAAAAGTTGTTGATTCGAACTTAGCGATTCTCAGCCGACAAGTTGAACACAGAAATGAGGCGAGCGGCCAGGCCTGTCAGCGTCCGCCGGGTGTTTCATATAACCTTTCACTACCACAGCCAGCCTCGCACTGGTATCACAGTCACTATGAAACCTTGCGACCGTGCCTCGCTGCTGGCGCCACTCAGGCCTTCCTAAGCCAGCCATAATTCCGCCGCCATCACTTCCCTCTGCGTCGCTTCCCTCTGCCACACGTACTGAGCGGCGCGACTACAGCCCAGCTCGGTAGCAATGACCAAAACTCATAGCAGTCGATTGATTCGAGTCGTATTTGTATAATGTATGGCATTATGTTCTCAGACTAAAATTGACACCTCTCTGGTACGATTGTCGACGTACTAAAAGCAAAAACATGTAGTACCATTAATAGTAGTAAGCAATGATAAATAAATAAAGCACGATGAAGTAACATGTACGCAGTGATAACTGTTCTATGTGGCACTTTTTTCGGGTGGCGGTGCCTCAGCAAAATTTAACTTCACTGCGTCTTCTAAAAAAACGCTGTATCACTGACCTTGCATCCAAGCCAAGACAAAAAAACTTCATAATTAAATTTTGTTAAGTTGTATTTTAATACAACTTTCAAGCAATTTTATGATGAAGTTTTTCATTCGTTAGGAAGTGAAAAAAATGTATGCAAATGGACAAACCTTCAATGAACCGTGGGTCTTGCGGGAGACCCGTAACTGATTTCAGACTCGCGTTACACTAAATCAAATTAAAAGAATCTACTACCCTGCACTTGCCTCATTTTTCAAATCTCACTGTACACATTTCTATTGCACTTGGGGGAACAAAAATAGAGACAGATATGTGAAATGGAATTCTGAACACTTTTGCTTCTATCAAAATTTTCGATTTTTGAAAAAAAAAAAATATTGCGATTATTAGAACTTTTGCGCAAAACTTTCTCACTCTACAATTTTCAACGTTGAAGCGTGATTTTAGTTTTATTCGACGCGGAAGAACTGTAGAAACACAGTAACGAAGGATGTTTTTGAATTCCGGATTAGAAGAAAAGTTATTGTTACATTTGTCCGAAAAATGTCTCGACTAAAAAAAATCCTAGATTACTTTTTCTAACCTCAGATTGCAACATTCTATTGCACCTAGGAGAACAAAAATGCACACAGATATGTAAAATTGAATTCTAAACACATTTGCATACTAAAAAATTTCATTTTCGCAATAGAAAAAAAGTTATTGGGCGAAGGGAACTACACGGTTCTGGAAGGGAACTACCGCCATCTCACGCAAGCAAAATCTGTACAGAAACAGTCAGCCAGCTCCTGAAGGACAAAATCAACGTTAACCTCTGCAACACTGACATCCCGTCAGCTACCAGAATGGGTAAAAAACCATTAACTGGGAACATAGATCGAAGAAACATTGCATTTGAATTAAAACATTATCACAAGAAGCGTGAAATTCTCACCGCCTGCCGAGAAAAGGAACCAAATTTCTTCATAAATGAATGCCTTATACCTTCACGAGCTAACGCCATGTACATTCTGCGAGTGGCCAAAAGGAAATTCCCGGAGAAGATTGGAATCCCGAGAACCCAGGACGGAAACATCTTCGTATCTCACCCCTGAAACCCAGATTCAAGACGCCGCAAGATCGACTCACCGGAAGACCTCGAGCAATACCTGATGCTTTAACTGAACATGTCATCGAAACAGGTCATGGGTGACTAGACTGGGTGATCACCTCAATTAGATATCTTGTCAGTTTCACCTCAATTAGGTATCATGTCAGTTCCACCTCGATTAGGTATCAGTTAAACCGCAGTCGTGGCAAATGTATAACAGAAATGTGTGTAACATTATAACAGCTGTGTGTGAACTTCTGTAACAACGCAATTAGCAATCTATACCTACCAATATTACTGTGAATTTTCTTCTTTTACCACTAAGGCTGTTATTACGCGTAAACCATATTAGCTGATTATATCATTATTGTCACATCTTTAAAGCTTATTACCTGTTGTATGTGAGATGTGAAAACGCCCTCAGCAATCTGTTTGCACCAATATTGTGATATTGAACTCTAATATTATTCGCTCATGGACTGAATTTTGTGTGTACTCACGAAATCGCGCTAGATTTTCGACTCTATTCTCTCTTACTTCATAAACTAGTTTTTAGATAGGAATATCCCTCTAAGCTTGACTCTGTATTTCGTTTGTAAGCTATATAATACCTACTTCTTACTGTTTACTAATTTTAAATGGCTGATCACGCTGATATATTGGGTGAAATCGACCCAGATCTCAATCATTTGAATAGAATATATCCAAACCTAAACGACTCTGATGACTGTAGGTATACTGATATTTAAAATTCAACGAAACTATACGAAAAACTCGCCATGATTTCTCACTCCTGTGTTGGAACTGTAGGTCACTCAATTCAAAACTGGAAGAGAAACAATGTACTATTACTGAACTTAAATATGACCTAGACCTGATTAGCTTTACCGAAAGCTGGCTAGATGACTCGAGCCAAGACATGATTCGATTTGAAAATTATTTTAGTTACCATACGCTACGAAAAAGACAGCGAGGCGGAGGCATCAGTACATATATATCTAACCACATAGACTCGAGAATCATAACGGGTGCATCAATGAATCAGGATCATATAGAATCACTCTTCGTAAAACTGTCTAGAGATGGTAAACGCATTGTGCTTGGAACGGTTGTACAGGCCTCCTACAGCCTGTCCTATATCCTTCCTAAATGAACTAAATCGTATTATTTCTCAGTTCAACAGGTCCTTATACAATGACATAATAATATCCGGTGACTTCAATTATGATCTACTGAAACATGAAAGCTGTGAACCAATCTCTAATTTCCTAACAGCCTTTCAGTCTCAATCTTTCCTTCCGATCATCACAAAGCCTACAAAAATAACCTCGGAAACTGCTACGCTGCTTGAAAATATCTTTGACAGACCCAAGTGATTTTCTTTCCGGAATCATTACTTCTGACTTATCAGATCATTTTCCAGTCTTTCTTGTTAAGAAAAATATCTATATTGCTTGCACCAAGCCACGGGCTGAAACTTACTCATATCGCAAAGTAAACGAATCGCGCACTGTTTCAGAAGAATCAATACCGACATTGTACATGTCTCAACCCAATAATGCAGCGAGCATCGATGAAGCAGTAGTAAAGTTGACTGAAACTATAATGATCGCATACAATCAGTGTTGCCCAATTGTAACCCGTACAGTTACCCCAAAAAATAAACAAAAGCGCTGGATTACTGGAGACATCGTGATAAATGTAAAGAAACGTCAAGCGTACCTAGCCCTCCTTTACGAAGGGCGAATATCTCGAGAAACATATAACCGATTCAGAAACTATGTGACCAATCAGATAAGGTCATCAAAAAAGAGCCACTTTACACGCAAGTTTACTCAATTTAAAGCTGACGTTAAAAAGACTTGGCGCCTCCTTAACTCTTGCTGTAAACCGAATAACGCTGATAAAAAGGAAATTAGACATGTTGTTCAAGATGATGTAGCATACCATGAAAAGAAGGAAATTGCTAATCTCTTCAACGATTTCTTCGTGAACATAGGAAAAACTATAGCTGATGGTATTCCCAGTGAACCTACTGATCACCTGGAATACATGGATCATATTCGAGAACACAACTCCTTTTTCTTTACGCCTACCAACCCCTCCGATATTATTGCGTGCATAAACAACCTGAAAAATAAATCAAGTGGGTTACAAACGTTTCCGACAAAAGTACTTAAAATTATTGCTGATATTGTAGCCCCGCTGATTTCCAATCTCATTAACCAGTCTCTCTTACTAGGCACTTTCCCGAACTCCCTCAAAGTTGCTAGAGTAACCCCTATCTTAAAAAATGGTGAAAAAACCTGTGTAAACAATTATCGACCTATCTCTGTACTACCAATTATTAGCAAAGTATTCGAAAAAATTGTGCATAAAATGGTGTACTCTTATTTTGAACAAAAATCATTTCTTTACGATAAACAATTCGGCTTTCACTCTTAAAAATCAACAACGCAGGCAATATTAAATCACTTACAATTCCTTTATTCCAATATAGATGGAGGAAAGCCTGTCTTCTCTGTATTTCTTGACTTTCGAAAAGCATTCGATTGTGTGGACCATTAAATATTACTCTCGAAACTACACTGTTATGGCATCCGAGGGGTTGCCCATGATTGGTTGAGATCATACCAAACAAATCGGAAGCAATACGTTGTCATCGACAACGCTAAATCGGACCCACAGACAATTAGCCATGAAGTTCCACAAGGATCTGTTCTTGGGCCTCTCCTATTTCTGATTTTTATCACTAATGATATTATTAAATCTACGTCATTCATCAAATTCATACTTTTTGCCGATGACAGTACGCATTCTGCGGTCCTTCCAAACCAAAATCCCGCTATGATTGCGGAGAGGATAAATAATGAACTTCATAAGATTTCATTGTGGCTTAAAGCTAATAAAATAAGCCTTAATACCGATAAAACGAAATGTATTACATTCTCATACAAAAAAAATGTATCTCTCTCACGCATTAAAATTGGCAAAGGTGAAATCGAAGAAACCAACTCCTGTAAGTTTCTGGGCATCATAATAGATAAACATCTGACCTTCAAGGAGCATGTCGCTCATATTAGTTCTAAATTATCAAAATCCACCGGAATCCTAAATAAAGTTAAAACTTTCCTGCCTGAAGCAGCTTTACAAATGCTCTACCGAACGCTCATTTCTCCATACTTGCAATAAGGAATAGAAGCATGGCACGAAACTGATAAAAATAAAACCAATAAAATATTTACTCTGCAAAAGAGAGCCATCAGAGCGGTAATGAACCTAGAATATAATGCAAACACAAATGATTCATTCAAAAATTAACAAATACATAAACTTTCGGATCTCTACAATATCTCCATTTGCAATTTCTTTTATAAAACTCTAAGAAATGATGGCGACAATAGCCTTAAACAATTATTAACTGCGCAAACTGGTCATCACGACCATTTAACCCGAAATAGAAGTAAATTCATGCTTCCTTATTTTTCAAAGGCCCGATCGCAACACAGTATCCTTTTCGTTGGAACTAAAACTTGGAACTCAATCCTTGCGGAGATCCGTGAAAGCAATTCTTACAGAGTATTCAAGAGACATCTTGAATCTCATTTCCTATCAAAATACTAGTCGTGTAAGACCACCAAGTCACATCTTGCCTCCTACATGTCTAGTCCTAATTATGTGATTTACCATAGGTAACATAACCGATCTTCAGTCTGCTCTTAATCGTTTTATCGAATATATTGTTGAATATATAGCCGATCTGACCTATATTGTAAAATACAGCATCAAATATCAAGTCAATTATCTCACTGATCAGTGTATTGCGAAACTAGGTTAAGGGAATTAGGTTAAACAGTATTGTGCACCTTAGAATAATGTGATGGTAGGATGCCCTAGAAGTCGCTGAACTTATTCGGGCCCACAGGTAGCTATACTCTAGTTTGACCATTGTACTAGACTTAGGAAACATTCTACTTCTGTATCACCTGTGGTAAATAAATTGTAAATTGTAAATTGGACCATATATTTGGAAACATAATTTTTTTTTGCGCTAAACCACATTCCTTCTACAATTTTCAACGTAAACGCGTGATTTTGGTCTCATTCAATGCGGTTTGACAGTGGAAACAGCGTATCGAATCGAAATTCTATTTGAAGTACAGATTGAATTTTTATTAGGAACAAAATGAAAATGTTCATTTTTATTTTTTACATGTTGGACATGTGTAACAATAACTTTTTTCTAAAGCGAAAATCCAAATCATCCTTCGTTACGGTGTTTCTAAAGTCTTTCTGCGTCGAATGAAATCAAAATCACGCTTATACGTTGAAAATTGTAGAGTGAGAAATGATTTTCGCAAATATATATATTTTTCTTATTTTAGCGAAAAATTTTAAATTTTTGCGAAAATTGAAAATTTTTATAGGCGAAAATGTGTTTGGAATTCAATTTTACATATCTGTATGCATTTTCATTAACCTAGTTGCAATAGAAATGGGAAAAAAGAAGTTTGTAAAATTTGCTTCATTAGGTGAAGTCCAAGGTTAATGTTCTTTGAAGTTCTTCCAAAATTGATATCATGAAAAACTTAGAAGACCATGGAAGACCATTATTTCTTATGAAGGGTATTTAATTATCGGTACGAACAAACAATAAAAAATCAAGGAATAATTGAAAATTCTGAAAAATTTACAGAAATCTCAACAATTTATTTCCGACGTTTTTGAAAATTGATCATATGGATAATGAACTCGATAGAAAACTAGTTTATCGACAGCTCACTACTGCAGACGATCAACAACGGGTCAAAACACCTAAAAAGAAACTTTAATCTCTGTCCCCTGCGATATTTTGGGCCGGTACACGTAGCCTCTCAATACCGTGACGGCTCTGTGCACAACAGTAATAAACGAGAGCATTTGGAAATCAAACTTTATTTACACAGTGAAGTAGGAATGCAAGTGTTGTTTTCTAATTGCATTACATGTTTTTAGTATGTTTTGCTCTTGCTTGTTCTCAAGTCAGCGTTTCTACTTAATGAATTTTTTTTGCTCTTCACTCCAACAATTTCGTTTTTATTCTTCTAATCACGCTTTATAAATTCCTTACCCTGAAACATACCTGACCAGAGTTCCGAGAACGTTCAAATCTATTCGGTCGATATAGCTGGTAACAGTGTCGCTGGTTCTGTAAGTTCATTGCAGTGCAACAATGCAACTTTCATAAACCATGGCCTTCTCCGTTTCGTTGGAACTGATAAACTATTAAACATCTTCAGTTCAGTTGTGCTAGCTTATCTTCCTACTAAAGTCTGCAAATCGCTGTTTGGTGTTCCTCCTTCTTTGCGCACGCTGTTAGCAGAGGGGCTTCGTTTGTTTGCAATGCAGAAGTAAATTGGAAATCGGTGCGATTTAGCGCAAATTTCGATCACATCATCACTCTAACAATAAATAACATACAAGTGTGTAGCAGACGTCATTAAATCAAATCTTAAAATAAATTTTTGTGAGGTAAAACGCTAGTTCGTTGCTACAGTTGTTACCTGTATTTTGTTCATTTAATAGAATGCACCTACTCCATAGCACACGACCAATTATTGTACTTTTAAATTTCGCTAAATGATAAAAATATAGGCTTGGCAAATCTTATAACGAAACATGCAGTTAAATGCAAATGAGTCATAATGCAATTCTTGGAATTGGCAGTTCATCATTTACTGAATTTGTTCATTTGGTTCAATCTAAAATAAGTTTCCCAAATAAGAATAGTCTTGCCACCGATGCCAAACGAGTACAGCAATTTGTTCAATAAATTCCTGCATAGCCCTTGACTGTCTATCATCTGCGTGGCTAAGGTTATAAGACGAGAAACAATTTTCCCAACTCAGTTTTGAATAGTTTTACTGGTGAATTCCATGACAAGATGAAAATGACGCCGCGTAATATTGACTCCACGTTCCGTTGAGAATTGATGAATCTAATAGAAGAGTGAATATGATTGTTATTTCTACATAAAGTACTTCGCCTTGTTCAAAATTTGCATTTTGAAATCGTGCAAAATATTACATTGAATGTAATGTTCATTTCTTGTCCTGCCCGATTTTGGCGGCGAATTATAAAGTAATACAATTAGGGGTTGAACATTTAACTTTTTAATGTGATTATTTTTTACACTCTGTGACAATAACTAAGCGAATTCGATGTGTGTACTAAAAAGCTCTTCTACAGGTGAGCGCGTACATTCATTTCACGTATATTAATTACCCGCACGTGTAAATAAGTAGACGAAGTGAGTATCATGTATAATACGTATACCGCGTCCACATCCGAGGGCAAAAACGGACTTTTCATCTTCCTAAATAAAAGATTTAGATGTTATGTTTTGATATTACTCTTTAAGAACAATAACGTATCGTAGCTTGGCGGATTCTGATCCGTGTTGGCGCACTATTGAGCAGAGCCATTGAAATGCTTTTTGTGTAACCATGGTTGGTGTAAACGGCAGAGTTAAAACTCGAAATGTGTTTTTCTTTTCCCATTCACTGCGTATACATGTGGTAATTGCATTTTGCATGTTTCTAAATATTTTGCGGTTTCTAAATTTATCAATGCAATTTTCGATGCGATGCAATTTTTCGATGCAAAGGAATTCAAGGAAGAAAAACTACATCGTTTTTTGCAATGGGAACAAAAAATATTTGTTGAAATTTACATGGATGAATTTGAATTTATATGGCTTACAGAGATTAATTCTCGGTAGAAAATTTCAAAAACTTAGGAGTATTTCAATTTTTTCATGAACCGCGAGATTGATAAGATGTGAAAGATGTTTTTAAGATGAGAATGGAAACTTATGGTTGGAGATAGCTGATATTTTAGGACAACTCGCCCAAAATTAGTATTTATCTAAATCGTTAAATAACACACACACAAAGATTTTGCATTTTCTTAATTTTAAACTAAAACCTTGTTTTTTAAGTTGGCCCAGACAGCTAGCGAACGTTCTTTTCGACACAAAGGATAATCACTCATTTTCGCAACTCAATGTTACAAAGGATGAACATTGTCGACCAAGCCACAATTTGAAATTGATGAAGCAGAAATGGTTGTCTCAAAATGAAAGGCCGAATCCTTAAAATCTATTTAATTTACACGTTTTACAATGAAACTTAATTTTCAAATCGAGGTGCTATGTGCAGGAAACCGAGCTCATCTTTAGAACTGGACCTCGGTTACCTCAATGAGTCGTCGTTTCATGTGATTCTCGAGCATATTCGTAAAATAAATAGTTGTGTCTAGCGTTTCGATGTACTTCTGAGTTGTTGTGTTGCTGCTAATATTATTACTTTGTGGAAATCGTCAAGGTTAATTTTGTTTATTCTGATGCATACTGCTTTCCCTTTGATTAGATAAGTCTTAATTAGGTCGCCAATCTTCTCACTGGATACCGTAAATGGGGCATTTCTTCCAGTCCTACACGATCCTAAGAGGTGCATAGTTCCGTGAGTTAATCAGTCGTGTCCTTTTTCATTTAATTTTAACTAACATCTTTGGCTGTTCTCTTCTCAAGCCCCAACTTGACTTCGGACTGAGAGGCCGAGATCCTTCCATGCCCACTTTTCTGAGGGCTCTGAACCTTCGAGGCCGCTACCCTAACAAAATAAGTCACACTTCTTGTCATTGCAGAGCTCCTCGCTGTCGACTTTGAAGACCGAGTGGGCTATCTCTTCACCCTCGAGGCTTATGCAGTCGACCTTCCAGCTGTAAATAAGAAGTTTTGTGGCAAAGACCGATCGCGTACCTCCGCATCATGGTACATGGGAGTCTACTTTCGTCTTTAATTAAGGTGTTCGACAAACAAGTAGGCAATGATTTGGATACGGCCGGAATAGGATCAAAGATCAGAACGGAGAAGGCTCTTTTTAACAGCAAATGTGCTTACATCGAGTCTGGCGAATTCGTTCCCTAGAATGACGTGATTTGCAAGATACACTAAATCACGGAGTGACCCTTTTTGCTCATTTCTTGTTGTCAGGCGTAAATTTGAATGATGCAACCTCTTTTTTTCTTTCAGGACGTGTGCCATAGCAGCCTCAGTACACACAAGATATATAAATATAAAAAGTAAAGCTGAACTCAGCAAATTCATCATGATTTTCATCAGTAAATGAGAAAATTTAGAGATTTGAAAAAACAACCAACCGAGGTTATACTGTTTTTTCTACAGGAGGGGAAAAAAGGTTGCAGGATTTCTTATTTTCATTCCAAGTTTCTGAATTTACTTGTGACGTAGCTCATTCAAGCTACAAATGTGAATAGTGACTGAAAATGGAGGCCAAATTCCAGCTGAAATTACAATACGTTTAGCCATCTAAAGATATCCAAAACTATTCCATGCTGAGAGATCCTTCAGCTTTTATGTCTCGTAAGTTAAGTAATTAATTCACATAATCCCTAACGTAAGAAATCAATTAATTCATGGAAAATTTGAGAAGACTATGTAAGTATCTGACTTTCAAAATTAATTAAGGAAGTTGAAGTTCTTTGTCGTTTTGGTGTGTAGGCGGATAGGTAAAAATAGCTATGTATAGGTATGTGATGATGTTTCTCACATATTCAGTAATTCACAATTATGCACAATGAAATTCGACATTTGATGAAAACTAAACCAACATGAGCGAAGAAAGCTACCACCAAACAGTTCTAAAGGGGTTTCTGCATTTTCTTCGAGCAGCTTCATGAGAGTGCAACAGCCTTGAAAGAGTGGAAAAGAAATTTCCACCTCCAGGTTTGTGACACAAAATATAGACCATGGGCTGATATATAAACCGAACGCAAACTCAAAACCGATCAAAAATTTACCCATACACTTCCTTCGTTTAAGTACGTTTGCACTACTTGATACTTAAAAATTAGTAAACCATTTTGACATTCAATTTTAAAAAATCCGTTCAACGCATGGTTGAAAAATGATCCTGTATTTCACAATCGAATTCGGAATGAAGTTTTACCTTAAAAATAAGAACAGAATTTAAAAAACTAAAAAAAAAATCCAGGGATGGGTGGTTTCAAATTTTCAGGTGGGCTTTTTTGAGGGTTTTTTAAAGTAACTTTTTTAAAACACCTCCATTAGAATGCTCTAGATAAGTTAGCTTGAGCCATACAACAAAAAGATGGTTTTATACAAGGAAAGGAGAAGCACCATTTAGCTCCAAATTGAAAGAACGGAGATTCTATGCAGCCATTTCGTCACCACACCCAGCGCATAGCAGCAACAACACAGTAAGAAGTGCACGGAACAAGAAAAAACTTCGAGAAGAAAATGGAGAGGGCTAAAAAATAGCTGTAAACATGAATTATGAACCATAACACAGCAAAAAACTATTACGTTTCTACGAATGGCCAACCTCCTCTTCGATTTGGTACCTCACATTGCTCTCTGAGAGCACTTTTTCTCGTCGGCATAAAAGTTGAGTTTTCCGGGTTTGAATCCCAGCAGTTTTTCGGAAGATTTCAGGCAGTTCATCGATGAGAAGGTAGTTTGCGGACATATTCAAGAACTTTTGAACTGATGAATTTCAAGGACGACTAAATTACTAGCGGTCGTTCGAAATCTTGACAGTAGTTTTTGACAGTTGAATGCTATTAGAACATTCACTCTTGACCGAGGGAGTTTAAGGTAAAACGTGCATGACTCGAGTCATGGTCGTGAACGAGCAGTAAGCTATTTATCTTGCTTACTACCTAACACAAACCACTTTAATTAAATGTATGAACTAAAAATTTATTCAGTTATTGAAAAAAAATTACAATTATTGAATCATAAAAAAATAAAATCTATAATTAAAGTCATCTCTATGTCAGATTTGATAATCAGAAACTTAAAAATGATGAAAATGCCGATAAAATTTGTCATCTTTGCTAAGAAAACTTTTCGGAGTCCTGCTCTATCATACGTTAAAAAAAAGGAGAATTACGTCTGAAATGAAAGATCAAAGTACAGTGAATTGTAGGTACTAAAAATGTATCATGAAAGTATAATTACCAAGTGTGACACGAACAAAAACAAAGAATGAAATACAGAAGCATAAAATAAATACATGTAACAAATATGTATGAAATATGGCTGGTACTGACGGGGATCTACCTATTCACTATTTGCAATGGGTACGAACTGTCCATATAGTTCAAATCCGGGTTTCGTTTGAAGATATCAAAGATTCTAAAATTCTGAGGTCATAAGGGGTTGAAGCTGAGTCTAAAATTTTGAAATCGGCAGGAGATTTGGGAAAATTGCATTTTTCGGCATGATTTCGCACTGAAGAATGCGATGGGTGTGATAGTTGGTTACCAGTACGGAAGCTTCTACCTCTACGCTCTGCCACTCTGATATAAAAATTTCGTGACGTCAAACCAATGTACGAAGATGTGCACTGCACACAACTATAAGAGTACACCAAAGAGGCTCGCATACCAGTGGGAAGCATGTCTTTGTACCGAAAAAAAAGAAGCAACTTTTAAGTTATTAACCTGAGTGACATGTAAAGTAAAATTATGGAAATATTTCGCACACATTAATTTCAATTCACGAGACAGCTTATCGGACGGTGCACCAAAATACCGAAATGAACAATACAAACGGTCTTTACTGTTAACTTCGGCAGCTTGTGACTTATATTGCTTTGACAAAAATTTTTTAATTTGTGAATTAATAAGACCCAGCGGAAACCCATTAGCTGTAAAACATGGTCGTAAGAATTCAAATTCACAATGCACGTATTAGAAAGTTGAACATACTTTGTAACCCCTGTTAATAAAAGTTTGGGGACAATTAATTTTGAAATTTATCGAACAAAACTGAAAAAACTAGAGCCTAATCCAGTAACTTGAAAACATTAGCCCATAAGCATTTTCATAGCTTCAAACCTCATAAAACATTTTCCTCGGTCTTTCGCAAAAACGACATTTCCCTCTTAAAATCCCTTGCAGCTAACAAACAGTTGATAATTTTCAAACCCGACAAGGGTAACGGTGTAGTTTTAATCGATCGTCAAAGGTACCATGAAAGCATGCTCAATTTAATATCTGAAACTTCAAAATTTATTGAGATTACAGAATCCATAAATAAAATAGTATTGAAAGTTGATGATAAAATGAATAATTTCTTACGTGGTCTGAAAGAATCGACAAGCTCAGATTCGAAACATATCTTTAACTTGCATGTATCAGGCTCTTCCCCAGCTGTGCTGTACGGTTTACCAAAAATACTTAAGTCCGATTTCGCTTCAAATTTTCAATTCAGGCCAATTGTAGCTGCTCACAATACTCCCAGTTACCAACTGAGTAAACTCCTTGTCCCAGTCCTTGCTCATTTAACAAAAAATGAGTACACAGTCGACAATGCTTTCAAATTCAGTGAAAATATTAGAAAGATTCCTATCAGTAGAAATTTGACCATGGCTTCATTCGATGTAGAATCGTTTAATACTAATATCGCACTGCGAGAAACTATTGATATTTGTCTGAAACAGGTATTTTTGGAGGTTAAGTCGAAATTTATGGGCCTAACTAGTGAAGTGTTCAAAAATTTACTAGAACTATCAGTGATGCACTCTTTCCTTATTTTTGCAGAGGAATTTTACAAACAAATAGACTGCCTTGCAATGGGAATTCCTTTAGCCCCATCACTCGCCAATATATTTATGTGTTTTCATGAAACTAAATGGTTGAACGAATGTCCTTCTGACTTTAAGCCTGTTTTCTACAATCGGTACATGGACGATACCTTTGTTCTCTTTAGCCATCCATCACATGTCGATCAGTGTTTGAAGTACCTTAATCTTAAGCATAAATCAATTAAATTTACAGTGGAGGTGGAAAAGAATGACCCATTGGCCTGTTTAGACGGTCTCTTGACTAAGGATAAGGATCAGTTTCAGACGTCTGTGTATCGCAAGCCCACTTATACTGGATTAAGCTCCAGTTTTTTCAGTTTTTGTTAGATAAATGTCAAAATTAATTGAATCCAAACTTTAATTATCAGGGGTTACAAAGTATGTTCAACTTTCAAATGCTTGCATTGTGAATTTGAATTCTTACGATCGTATTTTACAGCTAATGGGTTTTCGCTGGGTCTTATTAATTCGCAAATTAAAATTTTTTTGTCAAAGCAATACAAGTCACAAGCTGCGAAGTTAACAGTAAAGACCGTTTGTACTGTTCATTTCCGTATTTTGGTGCACTGTCCGATAAGCTGTCTCGTGAATTGAGATTACTGTGTGAGAAATATTTCCAGAATTTTACTTTTCATGTCACTAAGCTTAATAATTTCAAAATTGCTTCTTTTTTTTCGGAACAAAGACATGCTTCCCACTGATATGCGAGCCTCTTTGGTGTACTCTTATAGTTGTGTGCAGTGCACATCTTCGTACATTGGTTTGACGTCACGAAATTTTTATATCAGAGTGGCAGAGCGTAGAGGTAGAAGCTTCCGTACTGGTAACCAACTATCACACCCATCGCATTCTTCAGTGCGAAATCATGCCGAAAAATGCAATTTTCTCAAATCTCCTGCCGATTTCAAAATTTTAGACTCAGCTTTAACCCCTTATGACCTCAGAATTTTAGAATCTTTGCATATCTCCAAACGAAACCCGGATTTGAACAATATGGACAGTTCGTACCCATTGCAAATAGTGAATAGGTAGATCCCCGTCAGTGCCAGCCATATTTCATACTTATTTGCTACATGGATTTATTTTGTGCTTCTGTATTTCATTCTTTGTTTTTGTTCGTGTCATACTTTGCATTTTTACTTTCATGATACATTTTCAGTACCTACGATTCATTGTACTTTGATCTTTTATTTCAGACGTAATTCTTTTTTTTTTAACTGATGATGGAGCAGGACTCCGAAACGTTTCCTTGGTAGAGATGATAAATTTTATCGGAATTTTCTTCGTTTTAAAGTTTCTGATAAGGTTGCGATTAAAGCAAACCACTGACGTGTTCAGATATATTAAATTTAGTAAAACTACGGGTGAAGCAATAGAATAAGACTCACAATTCGGTCACATGAAAATTAAGGTAGACAAAAGCTATCGATATATGCAGTCCTCAGATTTTGTTGACTATAATGTGAAGTGATGCAAATAACCTACAAAGTTGCCCTTTCCGTAAAATTATTGTGAACATCAGCATAAAAAATTATAAGCCCCATGCAATTTCGCTCACGACTGAGTTCGTATCATTTTACAGAAAAACTTATACCTACGTATTTATACAATGTTTTAAGTTCAGAATTTTTCAATGGCTGGAATTTTGGCGTCACAAAAATTATCGTGTTCGTCTTGAGCACTCAATTGATCCGGCCGAGAATCCACTTATCCTACATTTTTTAACTATTAACTAAAATTTAGAATGCTATGTGCATTCACTAATATTGAGTTTTACCCAATCATTCTTCGTTGAAGTAAATAACGGCACTAAGGTGATGAAGATCGTACTTGGCAAGAGTTTGTTTCAGTATAACAAAGTCAACCCTATTTGTGCGGATATTCCACAGCCAATGTGTGTATAGCTCAGGTAACCTAAATGGATCTTCCCACGAGGCGCCAGTTCTTACAGCACAGAATAGACAAACCTCACTATCCTAAACCTGTGGCCTATGCCATGCCCTCTTAAAGGGAAAATTTATAAGGGCTCAGCTTTTAGACCACCAATCTATTACTTTTCTGCACAAATCTTTGCCCTCAATACTTTACGAGTGTTGTCACTGCCTTCTGAGTCTTGTAGAGTTCATACTGAAAATAGTTCATGAGCTCTCAGTGTCAATTTCCGAAGAATTTAAGATAAAATTTTTGCAGCATAAGCTATTAGATTAGGAAATAATTACGAATTCAAAATAGCGTCATGTAGATGCTGGCAGGCCTTTCAAATTAGGAGTCGTATCAATGAATGGTTTCCCCCTGCCTTCTCAGTGGGCAACGTGAATGAGGTAATTACTTAAAACACTGTATGGGCCTTTCAGCAGTAAAAAGTAAAAATTTTGCATCATAATGGAGAGAAATACAGATTTATTCGGTTAATTATGTAGATCCCATTAGAAATAAAATATGCTTTTGACGAAAAGTTCTGCTGAAGAGCGATGCATAAATACGAGTAAAAGTAGTAAAAGTCAATCGGCAGGAGAGCGAATGTGAATTCAGATGGGAAATGAAAACCTTAAATGAAAAAAATTATATAAAGATATAAATGCATAGAATAATGCTTCAGATCTTTCAAAGCAATGCTAGAAATGCAATAATCATGCAAAAACAGAAAAACGAATTGTTTTATAATGACTGTAAAACAGTTCCATTGTTTGGCAAAGGTTATCTACTGTGTTTGACTGTCATATCTTCATGAGTTTTATTTTGTAGCCTAGGTGTGATTGGTATTTAACGACATGGGACTTGCATGGGTAGCCACCAAAGGATGCGCCACTTCGCTCAAATTTCCTGTTCTTTTAAAATGTAATCTATGCTTTATTCTGAAGACAAACCTTTGCATGAGGAATAAAAGTACAGACGGAAAACATTGAATAAATGTTCAATCTCACATTAAAAGAAAAAATTAGATTTGCATGTACAGTTATTATCTAGTTCAAATTCAAGTAACTGTAATACCGAAATAGTAAATAGAAATAAAATAAAAATTTCAACATTTGACTAGAAATACATCAGGGAGTCATTGAGTCTATGACTAATTTCATATTAGGATTTGAAACTATAAAATTCCATGCTCTACAACGTGGTGACCTTAAAGCTATGTTCATTACTTGAGAAAAACATGAGCACATCCTGATGATTCTATCATTCCATATTGTGACATGGATATCACCAATCGATGTAAATTCTGAAATTTTACACCTAAATTTTTAAGTTGAATTATTTAAACGGCTAAGATATTAAGATAAATACTTTTTAAATTTTGCGTAAATAGGATTCCAAGATGTGAAAAGTAAACTTTTACATTATTTATAGCAGTGTTCAAAGAAGGTTTGTTCAAAAATTAGATTTGAGTTACAATAACATAGGAGACTTCAATATACCACGCAGCTTTTTCAACATCAGACCATCACGGATATTTTTGATAGGTATGGTATTTAAATTGTCCTAAACATTTGAAGACTTGCCCTACAGACCCGGCCTGCTGGGCTACCAAGCCCAGAAATGGTGAACTGAGCCATGGCAAAAACTACAGTATAACCATACAGTATCTATTTCAATGTATTTTTCAACTGAAAAGAAGTACCTACATTTAAGAAGACAACTGTTCAATTCATTCGTTACTTCACAAGCATCTTCAGAAAGCTGAGTACTAGGAGCTCAGAGTTTTCCTCATTTTCAGCTTGAAGGTTGAAATATTAATTTACATGACTCAATAAATCTAAAACCAGCTAAATAAAAAACATTTAAAAATATCAAACAACATAAACTTTGGTCAAGTCCACGGGAAAGAGAAATTTCATTTATTGCTCTTAAAACTTCAATGACTACGACGACTGATTCGAAAATATTTGCACAATCTTCTGTTAAGACATCACAAACGAAAATCGATACAAATTTAGTGGGATAAATGGGTACTAGGTTATAAAACGTTTGAGGTAGGGCTGCGACCACATTCTGTTAAGCCCTGCACCGATCCATACCGTGACTAGGGTTCCTACTCTTTACTCGCAGATGAATCAATAAATTAAAAATGATCAAACCCAAAACGCACACAATACAACTTTACATGTATTTATACATGTCTTGAATGACTCTTTCGATAACATTTTTTGATCAGATAATATCAAAGTTAATCTGATTAATAACAATTACAACATGATTTTTCAGAGATGGTTGAGTACTTTCATTCAATCAAAAAATGTTCTTCAACTAAGTAAGACTAAAACCCTACTATAAAGGATAGGGTTTGGAAATAGCATTTTATGGAGTTTTTTTATTTGTATGGACACAGAGACTCCAAATGTCATACGGAACAATGAATTCGGGCTATTATCGCAAATTGTTTCCAAAATTTTTCATAAGAAAAATGCATCAGGTGGAAAACGGCTAACTGGGTGCTTCACCATAATGACGACCCTAAATAAAATTCAGATTGACATTACAACAAAAGTATCAGGGTTTTAGATTGGCCTTCCTGATCTCCAAATCTAAATCTGAATAAAAATTTCTGTAAGCAGTTTAAAATTCAAATGGGTAAGAAACAACCGTCTAATCTGGCTGTGTTTAAAAAAGTTTGTCTTGAAGTATGACAAAACTTCACTCCGAAATTAATCGACACCCTCAGTTCTAATAAATATTGGCTAAGGACAATAGTAACTACGTAGTAAGGGCTATGCTACCAAGTGTCAACCTATTGTTATAATTTATCAACACTTTGACTGCGACGTGGGACACCGGTGGTCACTGAGGAAATATTCATAATGCTGCTCCCCGAATAGTAGTCACAAACTAAATTTTCATAAAAATTTAATGAAAACTAAATGAAGGCACGATTCAGTTAATGTTTGCTTTTTTAACATTGCTTACTACTATTTATTTTAAATTCGAGTGTCGTGATACTTCATCATTGCCAGCATTTCGATGTGGTCGTATGTTGATCAGCTCTATTTGAGCTGCAATTTATATCTTTCGTCGTGATCTGTGGTATATTTCACTTTAATATATTTTATTAATAAGGCGTGACTTATGTACTCGCCATGATTTTGATTTATTGGTAGCTAAAGCTACGCTGCCACCACCCTTAGAATAAGGGAAATTGAATATTTATGATATCAAAATAGATGAACTGATAATATTAGGTAACGCTTTTCCATACCTTTTATATCTTTTTCTCATCTTGTCAAAACACAGGTATTGATACACTTGTAACTAAGATGGAGATTTAGTTATAAAGAATCAATTAAACGCGCATTACAATTAGCTACCAATGAATAACTATTTCTGTTACATAAATGGTACTAACACAAAATATCGCTTGCTATATCGAAATAGACCTATGATCTGAGTATTGTGAAATTGGGTTAACAATGCGAAGCTATTTATTGAAATGAGAAACTCATCTTTTAGGGAGAGATGTGAGGTCCCTCGGATGTCGAGATGGGGAGTGCCAGCCTGGTACGTTCGGTGTGGCGGTAGACGCTTGATTGTTCGGTGTGGCTTGATTCTGAATCAATTAAGCTGGCTTACGATGATAAAAGTGTTCCATGTTTCGAAATCACTTCAAGACGAGTTTGTTGAAATAATGTTTATAACACCAGCGCCGGCATCCGTAGGGTGCGACTAAATAGATTGGAACGACACATTTCTTGCTTATGTGGAGTCGCCTGCCTTATTCTATATTGACAAAGAGCATATTAGCCTGCGCCCAATGAGCGAGGGCGGACAGGTCTGAAACACACTTCTGGCTTTGATGGTGTGTCACACGTAACTGCCTGAGTTCCCTCAAGGTGGCTTTAGACGGAGGGTTTCTTCCCCAGGGTGACGCCCCCACCTACCCCTCTCACCCGCTCAAGCTTCCCCACTAGCATTTAGACGGAGGGTGAGATGCGGCCAGGGG
>JACJUY010002804.1:15010-51295 GCA_014220935.1 Platorchestia sp. MABIK | reverse complement strand
GGGGGGGGGGGTTTGTAATGTTAGTAAATTTGTTTGACCATTTTCGAAACATTTTAACCATTGTGAGCTAAGCAAAATATTCTACTGACTTAATATGACACAAATGGTTCTCGCACCAACACGCATTACTAATACTTCAAAAATTCTTCTAGATCTAGCCTTAACAAACAATTCAAGAGCAGTACTCAACACAGAGGGATCATACATCTAAAGTCAACATTGAAACTAAGCCCATATGCTAAACGTCAGCATAAGAATATTTCTAGGGATGAGTAAATAAAGAATACAGGTGAAGATCATTCATAGAGACAGTTCTTTAGAGCCAATTAATGTCACCTTACAATCATGCTGCAGGGTGAACAAACATGAGTGACAATTTTGAATAGTACAAAATCTGGTGAACTAAACAAAAAACTATGATCACCAACGTTTTTTTTGTTTAGTTCACCAGATTTTGTAGTGTTCAAAATTGTCACTCCTGTTTGATCACCCAGTAGCCGATGAATTTCATATTGTTCTGCTTGATCCTGTTAACAAACGATACTATTTGACCATTATACTGAAGGAAAAGTTGTCATAGCCATGCTTGCTGCTTTTGATGTCTGACCTCCTAATATGTGAACTGTTTTTCAAGCTGTACATCATATATCAATTTTAGCTTCATCGGCGATCGGGTGATTTTATGACTTGTACATATTGAAACAAATTTGTCTTTACCTTGATATTTTTGATCACTCATCGATCTCTACACGCACATTCCCTTACATCTATTTTAGGCTACAAGATTTTGCTCAGAAAAGTTAAGAAAACGTAAGATAGTTTTAGCATTTCAGTTTTCAAATAGACCTGATATCTCAACAGGTAAATAAACGATTGTTTATCGCTGGTTTGTCCATAAGAATTAATTTTTTGAAGCCCATCGTAATCTGTAAGCCCAGTGAATTTATTTCAATTCGGTTAATTTATATTATTTGTATAATTATATATTTGTATTATTTGTACTACAAAAAGTCGCGTGTGAAATTTCTTCTCGTCCATCTAGTTAACCCAAGCTTTCAAACATGCAATCGCACCAATAAAAACTGACAATAAATTAATATTATTAACATAGGACTATCCTTTTATTATTATGACTCCATGATTCACTTTTTAGATGCAATTTTCAGAAAACATTAGAACCGAGGTTCCAGGTCTTTCCATAAACCAATTTCCTTTCTCAAAATTTGCTTAATCCCATACAAATAACATAAATTTTTAGCCCAAAATTGATAGCGCAAAACTGGTAGCAATCGATCAGAAATAAAAATGTTTTTATTACAACCACACGTTCCGTGGGCCCTCCCATCGTGATGTTCGAGACGATCGTTTTAAGCGAGACTCCCGCAAAAAAAAGGGGCTGTACAAAAGAGCTTCATGCAATCTTCTGCCGAGAATAGCATGATGAAAGGGGCGAGCGCTTGGCTGGTCTTCACAAGGTTTGCATCCACTGCCTCTTGTAGGTGAATTTGTTCAGCTGTAGAAGAAGCGAGAGAATCAATTTTGCGGAGAATCAATTCTGCAGAGCAGGAACTAATAAATTTTATTCACCGCACGAGTTCCTTGGTTGTCGTGAAACCTCTAAAAATATTTGTTGTCGAATCTCAAAAGCAGTGCAGCTGAACTTGACTAAGTCAATTCATTTGCAGTATCAAATCTTATTTCCAACTCTTTATTTTGTTAATCAGTTTGAGTTTTTTCAAAAGAGCAAATAAGTTCCAAGCATTTATACAATTTGAACAATTTAAACAATTTATTTACCACAGGTGATACAGAGGTAGAATGTTTCTTAAGTCTAGTACAATGGTCAAGTTTGAGTATAGCTACCTGTGGGCTCGAATAAGTTCAGCGACTTCTGGGGCATCCTACCATCAACGTTATTCTAAGTCGTACAATAATGCGCTAATAATGATGAGAATAATGTTTAACCTAAAATCACTTAACCTAGTTTCGCATTAGACTGATCAATGAGATAAGTTATTCGATATTAGTTACTTCATTTTACAACATAGGTCATTTGGAGTATATTTAACAGTATAAGCGATAAATGATTTAAGAGCAGACTGAAGATCGGCGATATTACCCATGGCAAATTACATTATCAGGACAAGACATGTAGGAGATAAGATTAGACTTGGTGGTTTTACACGACTAGTATTGTGATAGGAAGTGAGACTCAAGATTTCTTTTGAATACCTTGTAGGAATTACTTTCACGGATCACCGCAGGCATTGAGTTTCAAGTCTTAGTTCCAACAAAGAGGATACTGTGTTGCGACCGGGCCTTGGAGTAATAAGGAAGCATGAATTTATCTCTATTCCGGGTTAAATGGTCGTGATGACCAGTTTGTGCAGTTAATAATTGTTTCAGGCTATTGTCGCCATCAATTGTTAATGTTTTGTAAATGAAATTACAAATGGAGGTTTTGTATAGATCCGAAAGTTTAAGTATTCGTAAATTATTGAATGAGTCATTTGTGTGATCATTATATTCTAGATTCTTTACCGCTCTGATCGCTCTTTTTAGCAGAGTAAAAATCAAATTGTTTTTTTTTTTTGTCAGTTCCGTGCCATTCTTCTATTCCGTATTGCAAGTATGGTGAAATGAGCGTTTGGTAGAGCATTTGTAAAGCTGTTTCAGGCGGGAAATTTTTAACTTTATTTAGGATTCCGATGGATTTTGATAATTTAGAACTAATTTGAGCGATGTGCTCTCTGAAGGTCAGATGTTTATCTATTATGATGCCAAGAAACTTACATGAGTTGGTTTCTTCGATTTCACCACCGCCAATTTTAATGCGTGGGAGAGATATATTTTTCTTATATGAGAATGTAATATATTTTGTTTTATCGATATTAAGGCTTTTTTTATTAGCTTTTAGCCACAGGGAAACCTTATGGAGTTCATTATTTATACTTTCCGCAATCACAGCGGGATTTTGGTTCGGAAGGACCGCAGAAAGCGTACTGTCATCGGCAAAAAGAATGAATTTTAAAAATGATGTAGATTTAATTCAAAATTGATAAAAATCAGAAATAGGAGAGGCCCAAGAACAGATCCTTGTGGAACTCCATGGCTAATTGTCTGTGGGTCTGATTTTGCGTCGTCAATGACAACGTATTGCTTCCGATTTGCTAGGTATGATCTGAACCAATCATGAGCAACCCCTCGTATGCCATAACAGTTTAGTTTCGAGAGCAATACGTTGTGGTCCACACAGTCGAATGCTTTTCGAAAGTCAAGAAATACGGAGAAAACAAGCTTTCCTTCATCTATATTAGAGTAGAGGTATTGTAAATGATTTAATACAGCTTGTGTCGTCGATTTTTTAGAACGAAAACCGTATTGTTTGTCGTTGAGAAAAGATTTTTGTTCAAAATACGAATGCACTTTTTTATACACAATTTTTTCGAACATTTTGCTAATGATTGGTAGTACAGAGATAGGTCTATAATTATTAATGCAATTTGTATCACCATTTTTAAAAATAGGGGTCACTCTGGCAATTTCGAGAGAGTTGGGGAAGATACCTTGGACTAGTGATTGGTTGATAATATTAGATATGCACGGTGCTATTTTATCAGCTATAGCCTTAAGAACTTTAGTCGAGAATGTTTTTAATCCACTTGATTTATTTTTCAAGTTGTTTATGCACGTAATTACATCGGCGGGATTAGTTGGCGTGAAAAAGAAAGAGTTGTGTTCACGGACACGGTCCATGTATTGCAAGTGGTCTGTAGGTTCACTAACTACACTATCGGCTGTATGTTTCCCTATGTTTATAAAAAGTCGTTAAACACTGTTGCAATATCTTTTTTCTCGTGATAGTGTACATTTTCGTGAACGATAGACTTAATTGTTTTCGTGGCATTAGTATTCGGTTTATAGCATAAATTAAGCAGGCGCCAAGTTTTTTTAATATCAGTTTTGTCTTCAGTAAATTTGCGCATAAAGTAGTTTTGTTTCGATGTCCGTATTTAATTTGTCACATGATTCCTGAATCTGTTATACGTAACTCTAGATATTCGTCCTATTATTGTACAATTAACGTTTTTATGCCGTAATGTTGAGGGAAAAATTGAAACAGAACTCGTGTCTGCAAAATATTTCGACCTAAGGAATAGAATTAATTCTTTTGGGTCTGTCAGTGAGGAGTCAATGCAAATTTCACCCCCAATAAGCTCAATTGAAAGCCATCTGTGCTTGATGCCATCTTTATATCTTTAAACGATTAGACGTTATGAGCATTAAGGCTTTTATCTGTTTGCAAGTTGGCCGGCACTCTGTTGAACCGTTGAAATAAGCACTTTTTATTGAACAATCGTGAGGCCGAAAATGTTTCATTAAAGAGTTAATATGAATTGAAATTTTATTCAGTTTATGTAGTACAGTATTGCCTGTTATTAACGAACTCGAACCCTTGGAGAACCCTTTCGAACAGTGCACGTCCATTGGTTCTCTTATAAAGCTAATAGTGAAGGTCGTATTTGGCTATTCGTCAGTGTCTTTTTTATACTTTTCCTTCGACTTTGACACCCAACTACATGCTTCTTATCATCACAATAGATCGTGTAAAACTTACCATAGAATAAATGACCCGTTCCCTCACGAATAGGGGTATCTGAACAGCCTTCGTGAGCAGCGGCTTCTGGTAGCGCGTTGGACTGTAGACTCAACTTTTGAAGGATATGCTGGGTGTTGCGGACACTGACGATTTACAAAAGGTCTGGATGCTTCTACATATCCACTATTTTACTTAAAAGTTCTTGTTTCAGCACTCCTTTTAGATCCTTGTCTGCTCTAAGGGAGGCCCCTTCATGGGGATACAACTATTGTATCAATGAGAATTAGCGCTCACGGGGGGTTATGGTAACTCCCAAGTTTGTGCAGGCTTTTTTTATTGAATCAATCATTTTTTTCTTTGTACACGGGTGTCATCTTTTTAAGCACCCATTCCATTCTTCTCCAATTTCTACCTTGTTTCATAAACTTCCTTCTAAGCCTGCCGTTTCTGTGCGCATGGGATCTTGAGTATGAACACCTTGGGCATAGATTCCTCGTTCTCGTACCTCTACACTAAATGGTGCCTCCATCCTTCGTCTCTAAAAAGCAACTTTGTTGTGCTCAGGGAGGCTTAAGTAAACTTATCAAGAAAGGTAATCTATGGGAAAACTTTCTTGTGGACTCAAACCCCGTTTTTTATGTAACTGTACTCAGAAGAAGCTGTGCAGCAATTTCTTAGCTGCTCGACCGACAATATTTATGTATAACTGCCCACCACACACGTAATTTTTTACAACTCCCGTTAAGACGTAATTCTTTACACTCACACACTTTGTCACATTACATCTAAATAGAAATTAAACGGAACCACTCTCTTTCTTACATTCATTACGTTAATAACTGACGCTAATGTTGTTAGTGTGATTAACGGTCAGAAGATTTTTGCAATTTTATTAAAATCCAGGAGGATTCATACGTTGCTCCGTGTAAGTTTCATCAGAACTTTTATTATACATAGTGTGGGTGATCAAAAATTACGTAAATGGTACCTAGACATAGGTACAAAATTATTGAGTAAATTGCTGTCATTGTGTGAAGCGATGCAGCATTTTGAAGAACGAAGTTTGAGCAAAGACAGGTTTCAAATTCACTTACGTCCAATTTTGAACATATTTTCGTTTGTTGAACAATTCAAAAGTATTGTTGTAACTGACGATTCTTGATGATCTCACGTTATGTAGGGTCAATACGGAAGGGAAAATTGGGAAAAGTACCCATATTATTTTTCGCTCATGATTCAACGTTTAAATGAAAATCTTAATGCTAAAATTACATGAATAGGCTTGTACAATACTTCCTGTTTTAATTCTATAATCCCGTGGCACAGGCTATTGCTGAGCCCAAAAACACTCGAGTACGCATCTATTTTCTGTTTTATAATTACAATAATAGGAAATAATATTTATAGGAAATTATACATCCTTGTAGGAAACTCAATATTTTTGTTCATTTAATTAACAGAGTATCACTGCATTTCTTCAAAGATTCCAAAGCCTGACTAGCTCGTTCCAAGTAAAAATCATAAATTTGTTGAAGTTAACCTAATTTTGCTCTTCCTATTCAACATAAATGACACTAAATCTCCGACCACTAACGTGATATAACGATTTTTTATCAGCTGACCAGGTGGTATATTATATGAACCATTGCCAACCGATCATTTTTATTCGAGTACAGTGAGACCTAGGGTCTTTTCTTCCATTTCAAGATAGATGCGACTCTCGATGATGATAAAGAGCCGTGTAAGGCGGCGTCAAAATCTGTGTCTATGTGTAAAAAGGCTAACCATTAGGAGCAGAGAAAATGCAACCGCACCGAACAAACCCTCGAGGAATTCGGGGCGTGCACCTTTGGTGAACGATGAAGGTAAAGCACGCTGTAGTCCAACACGTCATCTCAAGCTCTTTCCCCTTTTCGTGTGGCTGGAACGCGAGTGCAATGTTCACAGCAAGTCTCTTGAATATTCATGTAAATATGCCTATTGCAACCACTGTAATCTTGTACATAATACTTTGCATTTGAAACTAATGATTAACGCTATCTTTTATTCTACGGTAAAAGGAATAACGACGAATTGCTAAACAAGAAACGATTCGAGAATGGGGAATTAACAAGGCTTATAATATGCGATGCATTATGCTGGGAATGATGAAATTTAAAAGTAATCATTATTAATTAATTTACATGTTCACTCTTTGGTTATAATTATTATGTATTTGCTCACACCCTAGAAGGAAAGAATGAAGTACAGGTTGTTTGACTAAGAGGGACTCCTCACAACAAGTCCTGCTTGTTTTCTTGGTATTGAGCATCACCGGACTACGCAGAAAAAATACGTTTTTCACGAACTAAGCTATTCATGGCAAATGGGCGCTTGCGCGAAAAAACATCCACAATGAGCAATTTCACTGATATTTCATGGTACTAACAACTTTTTTCCAACGAATTGTTCCCTAAGCCAATTGCATTTTCATATTCAAAGGGTTATGGGGCACCAACTATTCAACCTTAGTAACTCAAACATAATCGAAAAATGCCTACTGGGAAAAAACGAGACCTGGTTGGAAAATTTGTTCATTCGACAGTAGGAAATACAGAAACTGGAACGGATAACTTGGGTTAAATATGTTTACCACTATTTTAACAAAAATCAATATTTGGGGGTAAATATATGTAAACCATGCATATAAGAGAACATCTCAAAGTGCGATCGTAAAACAATGATCTGCGTAAACAATCCAATATCACTCTGACACAAATATCTTAATCAACTACCGTTCATCTGACATTGAGCAGAAGGCTCTGTCAACATCAGTCGCCTTACTGTGGAACAAACTTCCCCCAGAGTATCAAAATCCCTCAAATATTGAGAGAATTTAAAGCCAAAAAGCTGGTCATCTTACGTCTCCACAATAATTGAAAGCTGCGCAGGGTTTCCACGCGAGGCGACTCGAATTACCCTCGCTGAAGGGTGTTGATTACCCAAGATTACACTAAAACAGGTAATCCTGACCTATGATCTATAAATTAACTAAAAGGTAAATGGACTGGTTTCCAGAGCTCACTCAGTATGAATTAGTACTGTGTTACATGCTGCATGAGCGTGTGGAGGGAAGGCCAGTTGAACGACGTTAGAATGCTGGTTTGATATCCCAGACGATATTACGTACAAGATGTTTGCCAAATCCCTGTCGAATTTTTTTTGGATGCCCACTGTTTTACAAGGCGCACATTTTTCAGCGACTCCTGATCTGGGAACATTTTTTTCATCAAACTGAAAGAGGCTCACACAATGAGATAGGTAGGTGGTGCTTAGCTAAAAATGCACAAACTTGCAATTCCACTTTACGAGTACGATTTTCGAGAGGATCATTGGACAGCACGTAGCTGGCAATTGATGGGGTTTCTTTGCCACCATGGATCGTTATTTGTGTCTCTGAGAGCATGTGACGCTTGATCTCTGATCGATTTCCCACAAGTTACATCGGTTCGACAAACCTTATCAAATGCCACATCCTTTTGCTCTGTTGATTTTGAGGACTTGACTAACCATCCTTTCAAACTCAGGTTCCGATGTTCACAAATCTTTAAATTTCTGCTGGTAGTTTTTGGCATTCACATGGAGCTTCCTTTTTACGAGGTGGTGTCGTTGGCTCTTCATCTCTCTGTGCGCGATCATCTGCCATGCTGCAAGAAATGCAATAATATGTTTACCTATCCCTAGTATAATTATCTATTTTTCTTTTAATTTTCCATCCATTCACGCGCCTCAGCCATTCTTCCCACATGCTCAATCTAACCTAACACTTTGATCCACTCTCTCTGATGGCTTTCTGGCTTTCCTCACACATGACCTTCGTCATATCTTTTCATTACGGATTTAATCCAATCTTGTCACATCACATATGCTTCTCAGAGACTTCGTTGCAATCACATTCACTCATCAACTCTTAAAGTTGATCGTAAAGTAGTCAAATTTATTCATTTCCTGAAGGGCAGGTGAGGAAATTCAGTGGTTTTTGGGAACAAAACTTTGCCTTTATTAATATGTATAAACTTTCCTCGACACTGAGTCGCTAGAAGCCCTAGTGCTTCAATTTTGGGTGACGGAATTCTAGGCATGATCGCAGCTATATCAAATTCTACGTCCGTGTTACAGCGTCTGTGAAAGGCAGTGAGAATACAAACATATATTGCAAGTTTTAAGTCAATAACTGTACTCTTTTGTTTATCTGAATTTTTTCAACTAATTTTATAGCTTCTTCCTTTCGCCTTTAGCACCTTTTGTAACTCGAAGTGTCAAAGAACCCTGTCGAAATTTTTTGTTTCCATCGCTACAATAACATGCTTCGTTGGCGTGCGACATGGCAAGAAATAGGACGTTTTCCACCTAATTAGCTGGCAAAATACCGGCGCTCTGAGGTAACTCTGCTGTTAATTCAATGACCATCGCATGAATGAAACCATTAATTATTTCTACGATGAAGTATATTAGCTGGGGTACGTAAACATACAAAAAACATACCTGTCAACATTCTGTTTAAGCTTATAAGCACGCGCGCAATCAGAACAGGAGAGTGACTTTCGTCGACTGGCTGTTGCTGACAGCCTGACACCGATCGAGTTTTTTATTAGCGAAATGCAACTCAGAATCATTTGTCAAAAAGAAGTGGACAAGAGATATTATAGCTTCGTATCTTGACGTCGTCTTCCGTGAGCGATTCCTGATGACATTCAATTGTGCGACATTAACCACAGCAGCAGTGCAGTTTTGTGATCACTAAATTCTGACTCGTTTCATTGCATTTCGTTCAAGTGGTGACCATTAGGGTGCTCGCATATTGGCTTTCAATTTTCCATTTTCGTAGATTATGCGGGCTATTCCTTCACGGAGCTCTGATTACCCTAGATTTGCCCATATTTTTCATTACCCTAAACATTAACCTAAGGTTCCCCTGCTTACCCTGGGGTAATTACCCTGCTCGTAGAAACACTGAAGCTGCAGTTCAAAATGGAAAAGTAGTTACGAATTTTTATCGCTAGTTATCCTATATTCCATTACATTATATCACATGCACCACAGTTGAGCATGCGTCAGCTATGTAATTGCTTGTATGCGAATATTTACCTACGCGTGTGTAAATATGGACACTGAGAAAAATTTTGTCCTAAAACCAAGACACTTTTGTGTGTCCTAGGCTGATACGACACACTTAAGTGTGTCAACCATGACACACTTGAACTTTAATCAATTTTGTTTCACATAAATATTTCACTTTCTCAGACGGGTCACTGGGTACACTAATATACAGACAACGTCTAAGAACGTCTGAGAATTAGAAGAAAAATAAGTGAAGGTATTCGGGTTTTTAAGAGAATTGGACTCCATTCACAAAATCTAAACACAGTTCGGTTTCCTACAAACAATTTTTAGTCGTTTGAAACGTGAATATGTATTTGAACTCCCTCAACCACTTTAATATGTGGTCAAAGGTAATACTCAACTGTGAATTAAAATATTTCAAATAATCGTTTGAGACACACAGGTGTGTCAACAATTTCTCTCAGTGTATGCATGTGTCTTATGGGATTGTATGAGGGTAGATGTGTGTATGTGCATATATATTTATATATATATTTATATATTTGTACGCAAACAGTAGCTTCTGTAAAATTGCTAATCAAGCGACTTGCATTTGTTCCATAAATACCTTAGTTTTTATATTTGTATTTATGAAATTTCTTTAATAACTATCAACGTGTCACGTTACCTACCTCGTCACCTCCTCACATTATGGTGAGACATTTAAACGAGGAAAATCGTAATTTTTTGTTTGATTTAAAGCATGCTCTTGGAGGCAGTAAACTTACTTCTCTTTTATTGTGCTCGCTCCAAAAGATATTTCTGAATATCTGCCGTTTTGACCTCGTGGTCTTGGATATATGTTTTCCCTCAACACTTTCAATATCATTCCCTGATGTCAAGAAAGCACAGCTTATGAGTGAATGCACGTGAAAACTGTCACAAGTGTTTTCACCCAACTGACTTCATCATCTTTACATTTCTTTAAATACATTCATAAGTAAATATTATTAAACTCCAACTAACTACCTATGGCATACATTTTTATGTTTTTCTCTCAGTCTTGGACAAGCATTGACATAGGTCGTCATGGCATCTATCTATGTATATCCACTCAGCACCTTTCTTATTAAAACATTTTAAAAGGCGACGTAATTCATCTTATGTAATACCTTTACAGAACATAAGTGTTTCATTTTTTTATTCCTGTCCTAAAATGTTCTTGTTAGTATTGTGTGGCAATTTCTCATTTCTTACGCTCTTGAGTATATTATGACAAGACTATATAGTTAGCCAACTCTACGTATTGCCCCAGCTATGTTGCAAATGTTATGGTTAGCATTGTACATCAATACTTCTCATGTTTTAGACTCCGGTTAACTTCTCTGTCCCAGTATTATTAGCATAGGAAATATCATAAATTTTGTGTTGTGGTAAAATATTTTATTCTCTCCGAGCTCGTTATTCGCCATGCGAGTTTATACGTGAGAATATGAAAATTATTCCGAATGTCGACCTCATAGTCTTAGACGCAGAATAATTTAAATCTGTCCATCTTACTTTCAACATTAATCCCTCACGTCACTCGTTCCTTTGCTCAACAATGCGTTACTAGGATTATGTTTTCTTGGTTACTTGTAATTATATGCATTGTCAAAATCAGGTTACCGCAACGGAAGGGAACACATTTTTTTTGTATTTTCTTCTTTATCATTTGTCTCGACAATTGCCATGTGTATTACGTTACGTGTGAATATCAACTAAGGGTCTTAATGTTAAGATATTTTGAAACCCAATGTTATACATTTCATGAGGAATTTAAGGACGAAGAAAGCACCAAAGATTGAAATTACATTCAGTAAAGATTTCACAAACTAAAAATATAAAATAAGTATATAGAGTCAGTTCTACAAAACGTTTCGGAGACCAGCTCTATCTTCAGTTAGTAGTCTGCAAAGTTGAAAATGAAGGAAAAAGTCAGTCTTTTTATAAAATACATGGGCACAATAAAATCTACAAGTAAATTTGCAATGGCTAAAAACTATTGGTGCTATTGAGTTCCGGTTTTTCTTTTTAACTATACAGCGATTCTAAAATACGGATATCTGAATTATTAGATGCTGTAAATAAAGTAGAATAATTGTCCTATGCTATTAGGTCACAACACTGCTCGCTGTGAAGGAGGATAGATGAATGAGGCGGTTGGGTCAGAGGTCTTCCGCTGCGGTAGCTGATTCCACGGTGTTGGGCAATCCTAATATAGAATGGCAAAGTTGTCATGCCGACATAGCCAGGTGTACATTGTACACAACTAAACTTATACACTATGGATGCCCGCATCCGTTTAGGAATCACGTCCTTGTAGAAAAAGAAGGAGCCAACTTTGAGTGAATTAATTAACAGACACAATACATGGCTTTACAGCAGGAAAATGACGTTTAAAAATAATTTTCAAATCTCACGACATTTCATCAGTGTAATCTCCGAAATTTAAGAAAATACAATAGAGACGTTGTAGTGGTCCTATCACGGCATTGGTAAAAGAGTATTTCTTTGCCAAAAATTTTTTAATAAGAACATTGACAATAGAAGTAGGGTACCCATTTTTTCGTAGATAATTTTTTGAGAAAGAAAACTCCATTTGAAGATCGACGTAATTGGAATAAAAATTGATTGTGCGATTCAATAATGTTTTATGGTATTAATTTGGAATCTGTACTTATAGAAACTGAAAAAGCTTAAAACCCAGTCCAGTGAAAGTAGTTTTACGAAAGACAGATGAACTAAACGTATAGCCGCTTTTAGTAATTCTAGAATCCAAAAAAAACAATTATTGGTCTCAATTTCAATCGTAAATTTTATAGACGGGTGCTTGGAGTTTAAATAATTCCTGAACAAAGGTGCATGACTAAGGTCTCTAAACAATAAAAACGTATCGTCAATATATTTATGGTAGAATTCAGGTTTAAGAGGGAGAATCTGCCAACCACTTTTCTTTCCAATGGCTCATGAAAATATCGACAAACGTAGGCCCTTAAGCAGTGGTTCTTAACCCCTGGGTCGCGACCCAAAGTTGGGTCGCCAAGCCATTTCATTGGGTCGCTAAGGGTGTGTCTAATATCTAAATAAAAACGCTTCATATAACATTAAATTACTATAATTTTGGATGAATAATCGATAATTTTGAACAGTTATGAAGACGTAGACTGGAAATGCAATGCATTCCTTCATTAATATGGTATTCGATGTTGTGTCTCTAACCAGTATTTACAATAATTTGGACAGCCATTGGGTTTTTCTGTTATTTTCAGACTGTTAAGTACCATTATCATGGCTAGTAAGAGAACATACAGCAGTGATTTTCTTAACTTGGGTTTCACATGTGTAACTCATCTAGGCGTACTTAAACCCCAATGTGTTGTTTGTGGAGACGTTTTACTGTAGGTAACAAATACTTCAAGAAAAACAACTTCAACGTTATTTAGAAAGCAAACACTGTTGATTGGCAAACAAGGACAGCATTTTTTTTGAAAGACAAGAACAGCAACTGAAAAGACAGCAATTGGATGCTCCTACGATCCCAGCAGGGTTTGGCAAGCAGCAAGCAATACTTGCTTCATTTTTGGTAAGCTGGAAAATTGCATAAGCAAAAAAGCCCCATACGATAGGTGAGGAACTCATTAAATCTGCTGCTTTGGACTTGGCGCGAGCAACACTTGGAAATGAGCTTGTTAAAAAAATTGAGCATGTTCCTCATCCAATGACACAGTTAAAAAATCAATTCAGATCATGTCTTGCGATATTAAAACACGAGTGTTGGGAGCTATAAAAGTAAGTAGACAGTTCAGCTAGACAAGTCAATCGATTTGAGTGATTGTGCCTAATTTATAACTTATGTACGTTATCAGGGTCAACACGATATGGAAGAAGAGTTTTTGTTTTGCCGACCACTGAAAACTACAACAACAGGAAAGGATATTTTCAAAATAAAGAATTCTTTCTTCAGAGAAGAAGGACTTAACTAAAAACAGTGTTGTAATGTTTGTTGTGATGGTACACCAGCAATGTTAGGAGCTCTTACTGGTTTTACCGCTAGAGTTAATTACGCAGGAAAGTCCTTCTGTGGTGATTGTTCACTGTCTTCTTCACCGTGAAAATCTTGCTTCATAGAAGTTATCAAAAGAGTTGCACAAAGTGATGCAGGAGGAAATCCAAATAGTTAATTTCATCAAAGCTAGGAACACAAATATGTGTGTTGTCACTGTGCTCTTCAAAGCCGTGCGGTTTAAAGACCTGCCCTTCCGTGAAGGTGCCGAGGGTTCGAATCCCGGCGCTGGGTGGCGATTTTCTCCTTTGGGTATACGAGGAAAAATTCTAAGCACAATAACCCACTCTACCCAGGTGTCTGAAATGGGCACCGGTCTTGACCGGGGTAAACCGTCATGGCGTCCTGGTGTTAGTTATAAGGCATTTGAAAAACCAATGTACAAGGTGATATGTATCAGGCTTGAATTGGAAATAAAGCATCCTTAGATGTCGATGTTTGTTACCAAGCCAGTCCACGGAAAAATCTGCCCTGCTTGGACTTCTCTGACCCTCAAACCCAAGCCTGAATTCGCCTTTCGGAATAAATGCGTTACGACAGTTGTTAACAATTAGTCGGTGAAAAGACCCTCAATCCTAATCAAACATTGAGGAACTAAAGCCTATTTTAATCTCTATAAAATGAATAAGATTCTACGAGGTTGGAAATGCAAACATACAAATATATTCTTCAAAGCCAAGAAGGAACCCTCTATGACGCGGATCGCCTTTAGAGTGGCTGGGTAGAGGTGGATAAGGCGTGAGGGTGAAGAGTAGGCATTCAACTGGTGACGGCTTATGTTGGTTGGTCTGACGTAAGTTTGATGCAGTCTTCGCATAGTGAATACGTAGTAGATCATTAGGAGGATTTTAGAAGATTGTACTGATGCTCCAATCTGTAGAATCTCTTACGAGGTGTCGATTTTTTTTTCTTTCCTAAGAATTGAATGAAAATTCCATTGGCCAGATGCAGGCCTCTCTTGCAGTCCTCATTGTTCGTATAATTCTGTGGTTATGTGAAACACAACAGTCAATGTGAAAATTCCAGCAATTGAATATTTATGCGTTAGCCAACGTCACCTCGAATTTAACATTTGATCATCGTAGAATAAAAAGAAGAACCAGAGTAAAAACGAACATCACGTTTATTGCATACGTTTCGGAAATATTAAAATTCCATCATCAGTGCTGCAACATGAGAAAAAGAAAACTTTAAGATTCTAAGAAAAACCCATACATTTATTCCACAAAATTCTCTTAATGTCCAAAAACCCTAATTTGTATTCATTCATACACAAACAGCTGCATACTCACAATTTACGCAAACACACATGTACACGCCAATCCAGAAACACCCAGTGAACACACACACTATGCTTACACACACACACACACAGAATTACGTCAGTAGGTGGGGGCAATTGATAACTTTCCGGTACAAATGTCTTTGTTGAGGTTAGGTTTATGAGTGAATGTGAAAAGGGACTCTAAAATTCTAAGGTCATGCTCACTATTAGCTCGGCATAAAGTTGAAAAATTTGTATTTATGAATGAATGGTTTGAATTCTCGCAGTGATCTCTAATTGCTGATTGGGGTGGAAGGGTTAGTGCACGACCGATTCTATGAGATATTCCTGCGTGTTGGCTATGTGTGATGAATTGTTGGAGTTTGGTACTACCAACGTAAGACTGCATGCAGCAGTCACACTTATAAAAATAGACACATCCACTCCACAGACACTCATCCAATCGCTGCTAAAAAAGGGTGCAATCTTAAAACTATTTTTGTAAAACACTCTGACGTCGACCGTTGTAAAAAACCACTAACCAACGATACTTCCTCCCTCTTCAGCTATGCGTTCAAATAACCCATGAATGGAAACTCGACGTACAAGGTCTGCATTCGTACGCTCAAAGTTGCAGCAGAGGGGCAAATTTTAGGGTCTAAAAATTTTCTAACACAATTCTGAATAAGTGATTTTGGATATTTGTTGTTAATCAGTAATTTGACGATGTATTCTATTTCAAGATGAAATAATTCATACGTGCTGGATATGCGGTATACACGATGAAGCAAACTGTAAATACACGATTTCACATTTCCTTTATAAACACAGCTAAAATGATTCATGGCGAGACCAGTGAACGTTGGCTTCCTGTGTCTATTTTTATAACATAAGTAATGAGTTCTGAATTTGACTTTTTATGAGGACGTCTAAGAAAGGGATCTGATCATTTTGCTCTACTTCCATTGTAAATTTACTACCAGGATGAGATGCGTTAATATACTGAAAAAACTATTAGCTGCCATTTCAGAGCGAAACAAAACAAATGTATCATCCAGATACCTTCCATAAAATAATGGCTTAAACTCTAGTGGACATAGACTTAAAAAATGTTTTTCCAAGTGGGCTAGAAAAGAGTTTGCTATCAAAGGAGAAAGGTTAGAGCCTATTGCAAGGCCGTCAATTTGCTTGTACGTTTTACTATTAAATACAAAATAGGAGTCTTTCAGCGCTACTTCAAGTAAACGTTTGAATTGCGGTCTATCGTAACTCAGAACGGCTCCGTTATCTTGAAAAATGCGATCTAGCAAAACATCAATAGCTTCATCCAGTGGAACATTATTGTGCATAGACTCTACATCATAGCGACACATGAAAAGACTGTCTATGTTGCCAACGGTTGACAAATCGATAACAAAATCATAAGAGTTTTGTACGGTATATTCACTATTGCAAAATGGGAATAGAATAGGAACTAAGTTCGCACAAAGTTTAGAGTTGTGAGGATTGCATGCAGATAAAATAGGTCTCAGCGGTACATCAGGTTTATGAATTTTAGGCAAACCATATAAAACTCCAAGTGTTATAACACTCTATATAACACTTTTTTTACAGATATGCGAAAACGTAAAATTTGTTCACATTGTGGCCGAGAAGGCCACAATAAGAGAACTTGCCCAAGTTATCATGCTGAATTCTCTGACGTAGAGAGTATCAGCAGTAGCGTGGGTTCCGTTAGCGGTAGCGTGGGTTCCGTTAGCGGTAGCGTGGGATCGGTTAGCGGTAGCGTGGGATCAACTAGTGGTAGAGTGGGTCCTGATGGCGCTGTCGGTAGCGTGGGTTCCGTTGACGCTGTCGGTGGCGTGGGTTCCGTCATTGCGAAAGCGGGAACGTCATCCGTGGCATGCGATGGATGCGGTAGTGGGGAGCACAGGAGGGACGCTTGTCTCGTTGCGGGCGCACAACCTCCCCAGAAACGGGCGAGGGCTTACAGTTGCTCGTTTTGCAAGCAGCCGGGGCACAAGCGGCCCACATGCCCTGTGAGGCTGGGGCAAGCTGCGGGAGACGTGCCGAGGTCGCCGGCTGCGTCACCGTTGCGAGAGCTCCGTGAGCGTGGTGCGTTCGCGTCACCTCAGCCACCTGCTGCTCGGTCGCCTGCGGAGTCGCCCGCATCACAAGCGTCATCATCTGCTGTATTGCAGACCTTAGTCCGTGGTGTGCCACAGCACATAGCACTTGATGTGCCGCAGCCCATAGCACTTGATGTGCCACAGCCCATAGCACTTGATGTGCCACAGCCCATAGCACTAGATGTGCCGCAGTCACAAGCACCTGATGTGCATCAGTCACAAGCACTAGATGTGCCACAGTCACAAGCACCTGATGTGCCACAGTCACAAGCACTTGATGTGCCCCAGTCACAAGCACTTGATGTGCCCCAGTCACAAGCACTAGATGTGCCCCAGTCACAAGCACTAGATGTGCCCCAGTCACAAGCACTAGATGTGCCACAGTCACAAGCACCTGATGTGCTACAGTCACAAGCACCTGATGTGCCACAGTCACAAGCACCTGATGTGCCCCACAATCGGGCGAGGGCGTACAGTTGCTCGTTTTGCAAGCAGCCGGGGCACAAGCGGCCCACATGCCCTGTGAGGCTGGGGCAAGCTGCGGGAGACGTGCCGAGGTCGCCGGCTGCGTCACCGTTGCGAGAGCCCCGTGAGCGTGGTGCGTTCGCGTCACCTCAGCCACCTGCTGCTCGGTCGCCTGCGAAGTCACCCGCATCGCAAGCGTCATCATCTGCTGTATTGCAGCCCTTAGTCCCTGGTGTGCCGCAGCCCATAGCACTTGATGTGCCGCAGCCCGTAGTACTTGATGTACCGCAACCCGTAGTACTTGATGTGTCGCAGCCCGTAGCACTTGATGTGCCACAGCCCGTAGTACTTGATGTGCCGCAGCCCATAGCACTTGATGTGCCGCAGCCCCCAGCATCTGTGATTTCAGAATAACCTATAGGAGATCTTCCATGTATGGACTCGCCAAGAAACGAGATTGAAAGATGCACCTGTTGTCACCGAATTTCTTTGGATGATTATCCGATTGTTTTCCGGTTTGTGCCTGTGAATTTCATTCGAAGAAATTACGGTGACACCAGAGACTTGCATGAGGGAGATGGAGTGTGTTGGCATTGCCACTGATATCTTACTGGGAATAGGCGTCCTAAGTGGTCTCACGCATGGCCGGCCGTGCTATATTCTTTTCTCACTTCTTGGCGTCTTGTCATGCAAGTGGAGAAGTTTGTGCAGTTTTTACCGAAAATCATCAGAGAAATGTACGCTCTTGTTGAGTTATCGCCACGCATTTGACGATTATGGCACACAGATCCGCTCTTGGTGGACATCACTGTAGATAGGCGTCGTCTTTTGGAGACGTTTAGCGAGTATCTGTTGCACAAAACTTTCCTTGCACTCGAAGAGGAGCCTGTGCCATCGATTCTTTGCATGATGGGTTGCACTTTATTCCTTGATAACAAGATGGGTGAAAAGATGAATTTGTTACCGGCCAGCCATTACTTGGCTTTATTGTGTTCAAATTTTGTCTCCTTTGGGGCAGACAAATCGTCCTTTGCGGGAGCACGTCCTGAGTGGCCGTACCAGTTTCGGGAATTGGAGAAATGGTTAGTGTCGCCGTCCGTCCATGTTGACCGGCAGAATGGTCTGTGCATCGTTATGTGTGGTTCCGCCATCCATGGAGATGGTCGTTGCAGATTTCTGCACATGCCGCGACATCCTGTCTTCCAGAATATGTATCCGCAAGTACCTGACGTGTTGGCCCCGGTTGTATTAACTCCCAATCTGATCAAACATGGACGCACGCACGAAAAGAAAACCTCCTATACGGTCTTAAAGCAACAGGGCAATTTCGGATTAGCCACTTTCAAGTTGTCGCCTCGGCCTGTCGTGGATATGCAGTGCCGAAATCCAAAATTGATTGATGCTTACGGTGTTGCGTTACTAAATCGGCCTGAGATACTGGAGAGTTTTATCGAGGACATAACAATGGACGATTACTGGGCCTGAAATGATTGAAGGCACTGAGGAAGATTACTAAAATTAACGCGAGAGTGTTAGAGCTGCCGCTGCTACTGGGACTTTCTTAGACATTGGTCAAGTGTCACACCAGTTTAAAACCTTTAGTCGCCGCATGCAAGGTGAACAAGGGGACGCTCATCGTGTACGGGCTGTAGAACGTGGACTTCATCTCGATTGTGTTCAGATAGTTCATCCTGGTGATGAGAGTAGAGCTCAATCCATCAATATACCTGAATATCGTCAAGGAGCTCATGCAGCATCAGGATGCGTAGGGCATTTTGTGTTGGTTACCCTGATCCACTGTCAGCAGGCCTTCCACGCTCGCCAATCTTTGTACCCTAGGCTGGCATGAATTTTACCCTAGAATGAGTCTGATTACCCTAGGAAATCTAAATGAGGGCAATATAGTAATTACCGTATAGTCTTCCATAGTAAAATTGGCTTTACCCTTAATTACGTCATTTTGACAATTTTAAGGGGGTCATCCCAGGCCCCTTCCAGAACTCTGTCGGTCAGATTACCATTTTTTATGTTGCTGTTGAAAAAGGACCTTAGTTAGTCGACTTTTCGGTCCTAAAATTTGATGGCGCTATGGACACTAGATCCCCCCTCCCCAGTGGAGTGTATGGGGACCAAACATCCTGAATTTTCGACCCCATTTCCCATTTCGACCTCACATAAAAAGAAAACAAAACGGGAAATGAAAAATTTGAAACCATAACTTTATTTACAATGTTTCAGGGATTCTAAAACTGTCTTGGGATTTGTTCTGACATAAAAACTCAATGACTTCTAGTTTTTGGTCCATAAAAATGTACCAAAAACTAATAGTTTGTATTCTTAAAAAAAGGCCAAATCGAAAAAGTTACATGAGCAAAATATGTTTTTCTTCAACAAATACATATCATGGCAAAATTTCAAACGAATCGGATCAAGTTTTACAAATTGTTGAAGTGACCCCCTTAAAGCATGTGGGGATTCGTTAATTAATCAATGAATGATCTGAATACCTTTATTATGGAAATGTGTATAAAATGACAGCCTTCCATTAAAATTACAAAAAAAAATATTTCCAAATGTGGATCGACAAACGACTGAAACAATCACACCAAGCACTGTGGTTGACAAAATTGATGTACAGGGTTGCATAACTAGTGTTTAGAAAACATGAATAATAATTGTTACAGAAACCAAACAGAAAATTTTAGACGAAAAATGCAGACCTATGTAATGTTTTTCCGCTCGCTGTATTGAGTCGTTCGACCAGTTCAAATGAAATCAAAAACGAATAAACTCAACGTTCGTTGTTCAGTATATCCTTACAAAATGTTCAAAATAAGAAAAAGCCTTAATAAAAAACATAAAACAGAATAGTAAATAGAATGAAAATAAAAACTGAACTTAAAAAAAACAGTTTTTAATCTCCAGGAAGCTATTCTACTCATATAAAAAAAGGGTTCTGCGAATACATGGTACAAAACTACAATCTTCAAGATAATGAAAACTCTATCACGCTTTCGGCATTTTATAATTTTAAGGTATCAACATTACAGAAGGTTCTGCACACGTGGCATCACTTTTCACTTCATTAATTGCCTTAATTAGATTAGTATTAATTGGAAAATTGAAAGTAGTGAAGCACTGCATGCATAACACTAAACACGGTTTCATTCGTCTAACTGGTTCTTTGTGAAATTTTGGTCATATTTAATTTGCTGAAGAAATGTTCAATGGACGCTTTTGAAAATAGAAAGGCCAACAGATTTGGTATTACAATAATTTTAAGATTTGAATAACATGACAGCCCACTGGCATTTTTACGGGTAATTCAGGCAGCGATTCCCGGTAATTAACAGCCGACATGTCCGGCGTCAATTGTTCATCCAAGTATTGTTTTCGACACTCTTCCTCAAGATATTTCTTACTGACAAACTTTTTCATTTGAGGAATTTGGTCTTATATACGTCTAAACAAAGATTTTTGAGTCAGTGTTGAAGCATTACGCTGATTCAGACAACGTACGAGGTCATGTATAGGATCCTTGGCGAAAAATCTTTTTTTTGAATTTAAGAAACCTCTTCAACTAAAAAGCATCTACAATTCGTGAAAATTAAGAAGCTCTTTCTCTTGTGAAGTAATGCCAGTTATCTCTGACATCGTTTCAGTTTCTGTCATCACATTGCATCTAGTATCGAATGGCCGGTCGGTTCCAATCGTCGGTTGTTCTATGATCATTTTAAATTTTCGCGCTCAGTAGAGATCTAAAACCCGTAAGGCATGTAGTATAGTGTAATCTACTACACGCCTTACGGGTTGGGTTTTTAGATCGCTAATGAGGGCGAAAATTGAAAATTAGTATAGAATAACCGACGATTCGAACCGACGACCTTTCGAGACTTACCCTATCACCTACCGGCACAAAACCATTAGTGAGTGTTGGATGGAATAGATTTAGCAAAGAAATAGTCTAATTCTTCTCCACACGCATAAAATTTGAACAAGAGCTCCTAATTAGGCTATATACTTCTGATCTCAGATTGGAGATATTCAGAGTCGGACTGAAACAAGGTATTAGATGTATTTAATTTTTCCAAATTGTAATCTAAGAACTTCAAATAAGTCCGGGTTAGCTTGTTGTTCAACGACAACTCAACAAAGCGAAGTGTGAGTGCATCCCACTGCTCCAGCAATCGTCGTCCACAAGCTTGTAAAGATACTGCACGCCGCATATTGCGAAAAGAACCTCAACTTGTTCAGTACCGGCATGGAACACGTTAAATTGTGCTACATTCACGAAACAAATGTTGATACGTTGTATATTTGAATTAAATGTCTTCTGCTCAATTAATTCTTATTTAGGTTATTCAACTGTTGGATTTGACAATCTTCTATGTTGTTTTCCTGATTTTTATTAATTAGATCTTAAATGCACATTAGATTAGTCGTTAGTTTTAGCCTCCCTACCCGCATCAACAAATGCGATCCAAAGAGAGGAAGAATGAAGGCACCATTTAGTATGGAGTTAAGGAAACGCGGAATCTACGAAGAGAGGGCATAGAAACAGTAAGTTGTGAAAGAAGGTTATGAAACAAGACCAAAGTTGAAGAAGAAAGTAGTAGGTGCTGAAAAACAGGACAGAAGTGAACCGAAAAAAGGTGGTCCTTAACATGACAAAAACATTATATTTCAACAAAAAGAAAGCCTACCTAACTCTCAGCTCGGGCCCTCACATCGTCCCCCTGGGAGCGCTAATTCCCATAGATACAATAATTGTATCATCCTGAGGGGTCTTATATATAGATTTTACCCTGAATTTTGCATTTTTTTCCTTTACCCTAGACTGTACCCTAGGAGGGGTCTGATTACCCTAGACTAGGGTAATTACCCTAGGAGTGGAAGCACTGACTGTCAGCCATTGCATCGAAGCTTTTTAGAGAGAATGTGGAGTCAAAGAGACTGTGAGCTGCACCGCAATCTGAACGCCTGCATAAAATTGATAGTAACTGGTTCGAAGACGACGCACCTGTCTCGCAGAGTGCTGCAGTGTGAAAAGCAACTGCTCAATGAACTGCAGGTGGAGAATCCAGTTCCTATCCGATTGAATTGCAGTGTTGTCGCTGTTCAGGCTCGGCGGCATTGTTGCAGCGTTTCCGTAGTTGCACTCCACTCTCGTGCTCAGCTCGACGCGGCAGTGAGGCAGACTGATGCTCCTATTGTCTTGGTGGATGCGCATGAAGATCCTCTCAGAAGGGACATACTGACGGAGACGTCTACTGGCAGTGATGTGCTAATGTTTGCTGAAGAAGTAGTGCTAGAGCAGAATCAGTACTGCGTGAATTTCACCTTTCGCTGGCGTGAACGAAATGCATGGCTTACACGAAGAGCAAGGCGAGAGTCAGTACAGCACGTTCCTGGACGTGGGCCGTGGCATGTGCTCGTTTATGTGGGCCCGAATGCCAATGTCTGTCTGAGCAAAGACGAGTTCATCAACTTGGCAGAGGGCCAGACACGCATGCGGTGTTCGGTGCACAGGCATTGTTACCTGATGAAGGAATACAGCAGGAGCGATTTTCGCTGTTGTCACGCTGATTGTCTGAAGCCCAAACGGTGGCGTGATATGATTCATCATATCCAGCGTCCAAAAAAAAATTTTTTGTGCTATGGAATATTTTGAATGTTACGATAGGACTTCGTATTCATTTTGAATCTCCAAGAAGAACAGCGTCGATCATCATATTTGGAGAGATATTTCATCGCGAATTACCTACGGAAGCAAAGGACGCCCACTCTACCAAGAATCTTCTAGAAGCCCGACATCTGAACGAACCTCCACGCTACAGCCATTGTATCGACCATGTTACACCGTCGTTTCTTTCAGCGAGTGCCCGAGGTTGCTATTTACTACCATTCAATTTATCCTTAATCTGAAATTCTTCTATTTCTAGGACTGTTTCTTGTATTTTAGTAGGTATTTCATCATGGGAACTCATATAGGGATTATTGATTCAATTAGGCATATTTCCATGTACGTTAGAATGATTACCATATTTCTATAGAACATCGTTTGAACAAGGCAAAGTCCCAGCTAGCGGGTTGACTGCGAGGAGGTAGGGACGCTGAGGGAACTCAGGCAGTTAAGTGTGAGACACCATCAAAGCCAGAAATGTGTTTCGGGCCTGTCTGCCCTCGCCATTGGGGGCAGGCTAATATACTCTTTGTCAATATAGAATAAGGCAGGCGACTCCACATAAGCAAGAAATGTGTCGTTCCAATCTTTTTAGTCGCGCCCTACGGATGCCGGCGCTGGTGTTATAAACACTATTTCAACAAACTCGTCGTGAAGTGATTTCGAAACAGGGAACACTTTTTTCATCGTGAGCAAGCTTAATTGACTCAGAATATCATAACAATCAAGCGTCTACCGCCACACCGAACGTACCAGGCTGGCTTTTCCCATCTCGACATCCGAGGGACCTCACATCTCTCCCTATAAGATGAGTTTCTCATTTCATTAAATAGCTTCGCATTGTAATCCTAATTTCACAATACTCGGATCAAAGGTCTATTTCGATATGGCAAGCGACATCTTGTGTTAGTACCATTATGTAACAGGAATAGTTATTCATGATTGTAATACGCGTTTAATTGATTCTTTATAATTAAATCTCCATCTTAGTTACAAGTGTATCAATACCTGTGTTCTGAAAAGATGAGAAAAAGACATAAAAGGCATGGAAAAGCGTTACCTAATATTATCAGTTCATTCATTTTGATATTATAAATATTCAATTTCCCTTATTCTAAGGGTGGTGGCGGCGTAGCTTTAGCTACCAATAAATCAAAATCATGGCGAGGACATAAGTCACGCCTTATTGATAAAATATATTAAAGTGAAATATACCGCATATCACGACGAAAGAAATAAATTGCAGCTCAAATAGAGCAGATCAACGTACGACCACAACAAAATGCTGGCAATGATGAAGGATCACGACAGCGTTGCTGCAACAGCTACGGAAACGGAACAGTGTGCAATGTTGGTGTTTGCCTGACACATTGAAGAGAGCTCTTACAGTTGCCAACGAATACTTTTGTGGACCAACAGCCTCATGCGGACAGACACGTACCGAGTTCTGTCAGAGGTGCTGCTGTTGCACAGCAACAGGCGGAAGAACTCGTCAGTGCGATTGACGCATTCGAAGACGTCCGTGAGGATGTGGAGGCAGTGGGCGGTGCTGAAGATGCTGTTGTGGAGCATGATGGCATGTTGGTCAATGTTGAAGATTTTGTTCCTCTCGTCCCTACAGTAGCCCGCCGTTTGCCGGCTACGTATGATGTGAGCACGGGCAGCGTTTCATCACACTTCTTGATGAAAGACTACCTTCGTTGCTTTAAGCGCGTGTCTTTTGATCGGAAACCTCCTGTTTGTCATCAGCGTATAATGCAGCTCTTGTACCAGATCGTCATTTGCCATTAATATACCCAGAAGGCGATTTGTTTCCCTCAATTTTTTCAAATCAATCAAGGGTTCTGTAGTGTGGGCAATACCTGCGGGGATGTATTTTGATGCTGTCAAGAAGAGCGTAATTGGAGAAGTAGCCAGCCTAGATTACCATTTGCGGATTCGACTGCTTGACAGCTTGAGTCTATCCTCTCGCGATCATTGCTATCTTGGCTCCATTTTCGACACCTGTTTGAACCGTTGCATGCGCCAGAACACTTGTTCTGTGGCTGTGCAGAAGGGGCTTGAGCATGTGGCTCGTCCTGGCGTGCATGTGGAGAACAGGAGGTCCGATAGCATGAATGACCACACCGATGCTCGTCGAGAGTTGAAGAGATTGGCTGCGATGGTCCGCAGAGGCCCGTGGGACTATTTCATGACATTAACCTTGAATGAGAAAGACACGGTAGGCGTTCGAGTAATCCGTGCGGCTGCGGAAGCGATGCATCCCGATCCCGAGGACAGTGAAGAACTTGAAAACCTGTTGCAGAACATGGTTGTGCTAATGTCTCGTGTTTGGGCACGGTGGATCGAAAAGTTCTTTAAGGTCATTCTGCATAGCCCCGAGAAGCCCCTGGGCGACGTTTGCTCCTATTGGGCTCGTTTCGAGTTTCAGGATAAGGGTGCACTGGGCAACAGGCCGCATGTGCACGCTGGGATTACTCTGCAGCCCGGGGCTGATATGCCCACGAAACTGGACCGAATCTGCAACATCTGCCCAATGATGTTCAGTGAGGATTATGACACCGATTATGACAGCTTGATCAGAAAAGGGTTGGTGGAAGATATTGAGGAGTTTTGGGAGCGAGATGGTGACGCAACACAACTGTGCCAATGCTAAGAATCGTTGCCAGAAGCGGCGGCCAGACGGCACTTTTGTATGCCGCGTTCCTCAGCATCCTGTTTCTGCGGACCCGTCCTTTGATCCAGCGCCTAACTACTGTTTGTAAGATTTTGATGATTGTTTGATGCTTTAAGAGATCGGTTTGGCGTACAGAGACGAGGACAACAACCTGTGCCTAACCGAAGAGCTCATAGCTGGGCGATGGCGGTACCCAGCTATGTTAGGCGTTGCGAGCGTCCCTGTCGTGCCTGCGTTGTGGGTCATTTGTCGTTCCGTTATTAATGTCCAAGTGTGTGACCGAAGAATGATAAATTCGTACATGTGCAAGTACATTAGGGGAGTGGATGAGAAGCGTGACGTCATAATCACATCGAAAGACAGCGCTCCTGGTGTCGTGCAGGTCGATACGAGGCCGTTGTACAATGCAAAAATCACTGGGGCTGCAATTAGCGAGCGAGAAGTACGTGCCGGTGACCTAGAACCTCTTGCGCGAGAAATTTCACTGAGTGAAATGGTGTGGTTCTCGTTAGAGTTGCCTTATATCATGACTAACGTCGAATTCGTGGAGGTTTCCACAGAGCCACCTGAGTACCGGCGCGCGGTTTACAAGCAAGGAAGGGCTGCTTTGCGAAAGTTCGTACACGAGGATGGGTCGCTGCAGTGCGTTAGAAGTCGTGTTGGGTTGCCTGCTTGGCGTCAGTGGAGCCGGTACCAACAGGTGATGTTGCGAGACAGTCTTAAGTCGTGTTACCACCTTGACCGCACCACGTCATTCAGTGTGCGACCTCCCGAGTTGCGTGCAATTCGGAAATTAGAGACTTATTTCAATGGCTTTGTGTTTGACTATTGCAAGCAGTTCGATGTTTCGCCAGATTTGGCTCAGAGCCCTTGGATCGATGGCCGGTGCAAGCTGGTGCGTGTGAGAGTGAGGTACTTGTCGGAGGTGAGGAAGTATTTTGAAGGTCTTGGTGAGGACTGGGCGCCGTCAGCACTTGAGATGGCTGGACTCCTTCGCGACTTGGAACGCGAAGTGGGTGCTGCGGTGCCTTCTGCTTTCCTTCGACGCTTTGTTTCACTGGAGAACGAGAAGGAGTGCATTGTTGTGTTCTCTCCCGTAAGTCCTGACCGGTTTGAGCGCTGGATCGTGCACGTCATTCTGTCCATGGGAACTTTTGACACGGAGCTGGAAGTGTACTCTTGTCCCAGTCTCTTGCACGCGTTGGAGCTTGTAGGACTGATCCCTGACGCCAACAATCCGACTGAAGCAGATGCTGTGTCTCTCGTCCGGATGTTTGTATGACCAACTGCTGTACTACTCAATTGGTGCGCGCCTTTAAGCGCCTGGTCGCAGTGTGTCTGGAGAAGTGTAAGGAGCTGATGGCCCGTCGAGTCGTGCCGTACGAGTCAATGCCGCTCGGGACTTACCGTGCCATTAAGGAGCGCGCTGAAGAGAAGTTGGCAGGCGTGGAGAGGTTATTGCGCAACAATGTAGTTGACGCGCTCTCAGTTATGGACTTGCCGAAATTGCCTGATCGTGAAGCGCTGCGGGATGGAAGGCCGGTGTTGTACAACCCGAGGCTCACGCGGGTTCAAAATCTTAGTGATGAATCATTCGCAGAGCAAGAAAATGCACTTGCACACATCAAAGCTGCTGTTGATGCCTTCGTGTATCCAAGAGACACTTTCGTCCGCTTTCCGCTGCTGTTAGATCCTCCCAGTGCGGGCAAGACGCACATCCTCATGACCGCGTGCGCTTACGCAATGGCGAAAGGCTTGAAGGCTTATGTGATTGCTGTCACGTCTGAAAGAGCCCGGATGCTGGGAGGCGAGCACATCCATTTGTTGTTGGGCATTCAAATAGCGAAGTGCGTTCTCGAGACGCCTAATTTGACGGCTAAGAAGTGTTTGCTAAAGTTGTGTCGCAACACTGTGCGGCTCGCTCTCCTGAAGCGTTTGGATGTGTTGATTTTTGAGGAGATCGGCATATTGTTCGTTAACCTCTTATTCGTTTTGGACGTAGTACTGAGACGCGTGCGCAGCAACCCTGTTCCATTTGGCTGTGTTTTGATGATTGCCTTTTGTGACCCCCGCCAATTGCCTCCCGTTGAGGGTGCTGGCATCTGGTTGTCTGCTCATTTGATGACGGTTTTTTGTATACTTAACCTCCACCATTACGTCCGCAGTCGACGTGACGCCAGCTTGCAGCGGGTCCTTGCTCTCATGAGAAAGTCCGTCCTGAGCGTAGTCGAGGTGGAGGAAGTGCTAGGGGTCATAGCTGAGCAGCAGTTCGTACCGACTTGGGATCAAATTCCTGATGGCATCCTCCGTGTAGTTAGTAAGCGCGTTGCCGAGCGTGAAGTGATAGAACGTTTTCTATGCAGCAAGATGAACACCCCAGGCTTGTTGCATGAAACGTACGTGTCAGTTGACACGGTTGAAAGCTCAGGCAGGGCTTCCACGAGTGCGAATGTTCCTACCCTAACATTTTGTTCAAGATTACCCTAAAAATGCACAAATTACCCTAAAATATCAAATAAGCCCATTTCTGGTATTCTATGAAAATATTGAATGTTTCCATGTTTATATGTGTATAAATGATACAATTAACATCAGGGTCATGAGGATGTAAGAAAATGAAATTCTCTGACTTTACGAAGTCATATGTGTCACGATACGGGCAACATTTTATATTGCTTTCACTAAAGTTTATCTTCTTTCCATGGTTACCTAGTTACAAGCTCTGTTCAATGAGCGTAAAATATGAGGCCAGGCGATCTATTCCTGACTAGCAGAGAGAAGCAAAACATAGTAAGAGGAAATGAACGGCAAAGTAACACTCGAAACATTTATTTATGGAACACAACACAAATACAGTTTCACAATTTTTGTGCCAAGAAATTAGGGGAATTTAGGTGTGAAAAAAGTTCATATGCACCCCAATTCTCGGTGCAATTGCAAAGAACGGGGCAAAGAATGTGATGCACTGAATGAAGAATTATGACTTTACAAAAACTTTGCAATCAGTATACTCAACTGGTTCGAATTTAACTGCGCATAGAGATAATTTACGTTGAGTAAGGCGAAACAGATGTTGCTCAAGGCTCCAAGTTAGACCCATTGAATTACCAATAAGAGCTTCGTTACAATTAAGAATCTCGCCCCATGGCCGGATTATTTTGCGACAGAAGCCTACATGTCAAAATAGCCAAAAGCCTACACTCGAATACATGTAGCTCCTCCAAGAATCGGAGTTCTACGTTAGTAAGCCCTAGTGCCAAGAATAATGGAAGAAGAACCTCGGTTTCTATCTCACAAGGTTTTTTATTCACTCCCAATATCTGTATTTCCACAAAGCCAAAATTTCTTCTATGAAGTCAAAAATTCATTTCTTATAACAAAGAAGCCACAGAATGTATGGATCCCATCATAACGTTAGTCGTGTCAGAACAGAACCCTACAATGTCGCTCAATTTAATATTTTTATCATTGAAACCTTTTTTATGTGTAGTAAACAATCGATTGGCTGTGCTATCCTCTTTTTCAACAAGATCAACAGAGGAGGTTTTAATTGCACTCTCACTTCATTATTGGACGATGACTCCGAGCTGTTTAGCTTTACTGCTATCAGTTGTTTCATCAATTATAACAGAATTTAAACTTCATTAAAGACAACGACAAGTTCACTTAGTAGATGTTTACCCAAACATTGTAATGTTTGAAGCTCTTTGTTTCCCTAAGCTTACTTTCTTTAAGAAATTTTTTTCAGTAGTAACGAAATACGCGAATCATGCTCAGAAAGATTTGCACATATCGGCAATTCAATTTTTATACCTGACTTGTCAATTGGATCGTGTGATAAAATGAACAAAGTTATAGTTTGTGTTTTCCTTCTCTCTACTGAGAGATTGTTATGGCGTTGAGTGTTAGCATGAAGAATAATCTCAGATTTACCAAACGTAATGATAGTTGAGCATATAGTACAGTATGCCATATCCTTAGTTGAGGTATAGGACTGAGACTTCTCTGAACAGCCTCGAAACAGTTGTTCGCTTCTCTATCCTTACTTCCCTTTTCGTGAAAAGGGCGATAAAATTTGGCTTCCTGAAAGACGATAAAATTTGGCTTTCCTTCATGGGTGATGTAGCAGCTTTATCGTACACAGAATCTATTTAATAATAGCAATTTGCTGAGACGCAAGTAACCAAATATTTTGTCACGATGCACGTGACGGCACCTGACACAGTTAATTGCACTCGACTGAAACAAAACTATACCTACCCTCGGCTCGGGGAGTGTCGTTCTGTACACGTTAAATAGCTGTCCAATTCCAGTAAACGACGATGACCGATGTATTGGTGTAAATCTTGATACATTTACGAGTTAGTTATGTAAGGATCGAAAATATAAAATTCTAAACATTATATCAAGTTGTACATCACTTTAATAATTATTATTGTCATTGCTTGTTATTAACCAAGGTATTATTTATGCAGCAAATCGGGCAACATTATACTGAAGAGAGATCTAAGTTCTTAGAGATCTGCAGCGATGTGCACAGTAATTTGTGCCTTATCGTCGTGTGCAATAAAGACAAAAGTAACAAAGAGTTCGGGCAAGTTTGTTCTAAATATGACATTGAACATTTTCATAAATTCTTCGGTTGCGTATTTTCGCAATATACCTTACGCAAGGTATTTTGTAGTACTTGAGAGCAAACTTGATATTGGTAATGAAAACAGGCAATAACCCTACAATTTTGCCGCACTACCCCGACAGAAGTCGAATTACCCTAAAAATCATTGAATTTTGCTTCACCCTAAACTCTACCCTAGACAACACCTGATCACCCTAAAATGGGGCATTTTACCCTAAAGTGGAAGCACTGAGCTCAGGGAACAATTGGGCTGTCGCTGAAGGACGCGTGTCGCGTCAGCTGGACCACCAATTGGCCGAAGCTCGCGAGTTGGTTTTATTCGTTGGAGCCATCATGTGAGTAACTTACAACAATGTCCACGTCCGGCGAGAAATGCCGAGGTTTTCACAAGGACAATTAGTTGTTGTGACAGATCTGCCAGACAGTAGCGTACCGCACGCTCAACAGCGAGTAAACGCTCGGCTACTGCCTCCAGGGCAACGGTTGATGGATGTGGCACACATTCCAGAAAATTGGAAACGGGTATCTTTCAGTCGTCACGTTTCTAACACCGTTGTTGTTGGAGGCGGAATGACAAAAGCAAAGAGGGAGCAATGGCCGCTGCGACATTATGTGTGCTGCACCATTCACAAAGTATTGGGCGACACGCCATCGTGCCTTGCCACACAAGTGAGCGTCGTCAATCAAAAGTATTCGTTGTGGCAGCGAGAACAGCTTCTAACTCTCTTATCGCGCGTAGAAGAATTACGCTACATAACGTTTGTTGGTTCCTTGGAGGACACTTTGGCCGCGATGAGGGGGCTGTTGGAGAAAAGTAATGTTTGTGCTGAACATGTAGAGCACATTTTGTCACAGCTCGATGTACTCCACGACTCTCCTAGGGTCATCCCACCAGACATGCCATTCATGAACCCACTTTCATTCGAGGTTCCTTCTCTTGACTGCGGTTTTGTGTTTTTGTTTGTAAGTTCTACTTTTCCCAGCATGTATCGGTCTGGAGAGTGCAGATCGATTCGTCAAGAGCTTTACAACATAAACAGTAGCATAAGTAGTCCTGAGTTGAGAGCAGGAATGCCATGGGTTTGTCTCTCATTTGTCACCGGGTTCAGTGGCACTGGTGACGATCATTTGAACTTGGTAGAGCGTGAGCACTTTTTTTATGATTGGGTGGCTCTTGCTGGGGGCGTTAGAATGACCACTCGCAGTAGACTCGCTGATTTGGTGAGGCAGCACGAGCGGTGGATTGCGCATCGACCATTTTGCAAGGTGGTGCTGAAGAACTGTTGTGAGCTGGTGACCAGAGCTCCAGCCCCTGTTGCTAATGCACCCGGCACCGCCATTGCGTCCACCAGCGCTGCGTCCGTGTCCCACGTGGCCGATATGTAACTTGATCGGATTGAAGACTTCCTTCCCAGATATGGTGGAAAGAGTGCGTCCTTTGTTGTGCACGTTGTGAGACGTTCGTATTGTGTGATGTGTTATTTACTGTGTGTTGTACACACCGTGTGTCACGTGACTACCGTGTGTCTTGTGCCTACCGTGTGTCTTGTGCTTACCGTGTCTTGTGCCTACCGTGTCTTGTGCCTACCGTGTCGTGTGCTTACGGTGTGCTGTGTGCTGTGCCTACCGTGTGTCTTGTGATGCGCTCACCGTGTGTCTTGTATTGCACCTACCGCGTGTCTTGTGCTGCACCTACCGTGTGTCTTGTGCTGCACCTACCGTGTGCTGTGCCTACCGTGTGTTGCACCTACCGTGTGCTGTGCCTACCGTGTGCTGTGCCTACCGTGTGTTGCACCTACCGTGTGCTGTGCCTACCGTGTGTTGCACCTACCGTGTGTTGCACCTCCCGTGTGCTGTGCCTGCCGTGTGCTGTATGTAATTGTGTAGTATTTGGATTTGACGTTTAGAAGCCGAAAAACGTGGGAGGATCTAAAAGTATGAAATCCTTGCTATTCTTTGACTCGTACACTTGTAGTGTGTAAGGCTATAATATAATTATGTTTGATTATTTTCGATGAAAAATTGTTTCGTTATGGGTATTCAATAATACTCGGATTTGATTTTTTTTGGCAAAGAAATGCTAGATATTCACAGATATTTATCGTATTAGAGTGGTGAATCTTTCTTTCCACGAGGCATTTATGTTGCGTGACACAAAGAGTTATGGGTGTGTAGAGATGACGGGACGTGAATAGATGTGTTGAGAAGTAATGAGCTCCTTGAAGTGAGAGTTCATTATCATTAATGGGAAGTTGAAGTGTGATTGATGCATTAGCCTTACATGCTGTTTGTGTCGATAAGATTCTGTTAAACTAGTCTGAATGACTAGGACTACAAATATTATGTTTTAATAAAATCCAGGGGTTGGTGGCACTTTTTCTGTTTCTTAGTTGAGATGTATCGTTCAGGGTACAGTAAGAAGTTTAATTTTTGATACGGTGCAAGCCGTTTCTAGGGTGATGGTTTTAACTTTCCCGCCAATATTTGTGGAATATATTGAATTTCAAATTATAAGTGGGAAAAAATGGACAGGGAGGATAATTGAATTAAGGGGTTGTGTGTAGTTTGTTTAGTTGTGTCATATTTTCAATTGGCTGTGACTGGGGGTTTGCAATGATGACAGTCAGTTGCAAAATTGTTTCCGTGGAAGAATGACTAGTTAGTGAATGGTAATAATCAGTGTAGAAGGAAATATCGCCAGAGTGTCTTGGTCCTTGGTGCGATAAAACGTTCGTGTAATATTAAAAAAGTAACAAATTAAACGAAATAAACATCATCAAATGGACGAGAGGAGGAGGGTGCAGTTGTAACTTTGCATCAAGAGCGAGGGTTGAAGGCGACTGCAGACAAAGTTTGGTAAATAACATTTATTTTTGGGAAATTTTGTTCGTGTTGATCGATTTTTGTCGAATTCTTATATAGATGAATTGGGCGCATGCATGTAAGTGGCATTTATACTAACATTTGGATAAAATGTGAGGTGATACGGCGAACCGTTTTTGTTTCTTGACGTGAGTGTATGTTAATGTTTTTGTTTATTCATCGATTATCAGGTGACGCGGAGCTGTAAGTATTTTATGTTGAATATAATTCTTTTTTGCATTGATGGTGTGAAATATATTTTGAATTGTAGCTATTGGCATGGTTGCATTGTGTAAACATGAACATAACTTTTATTGATATTTGCTTGTCGAATCTTTTTTTCCTATTTTGAATAATTGTTCTAAAATAGAACTTTTTTCTCACGTGGAAAGCTGGGGACGTTGGAGTTTGTAAAGTGTAAGTTGATTAAATATCAAGTTGTTTATTGTTTAGAATGTATATAATGGTCATCAATGAATGAACAAGTCTCGTTAGAGGGAAAGAAATATTGTATTCATGAAAAGTAGCATTTTTAGAGGCAAACTGACGATTTGAGCTGAAAGTTTTGAATTTTTTTTCGAAAAGATTTTGCGTATCTTCCTCATTCATTTCTTTGGAACTTATTTTTTTTCAGCGATAGGGAGGCTTAAACTAACATCTAATCTAAGTTCGTATGTTATTGAATTGCATAATGTCAGAGTAGCGCACAGTATCTAATTCTGGAATAGCGTCGGTTACATGAAACCCGTTTGTTGTTTATGGATGTTTTTATTAATTCATTTTGTAGTTGCACGATGGGATATTTGTAACGGGTTGTTGGTGGTGTATTATTTAAAGGGAAGCATTGCATGTGTTGAATTTACGTTTTCTTAAATGGTGCGATAATCTACAAGCATTTCTATAACGATGGACTGAAAAGGGTGATGCGTCAGTGTCATTTTGTTATTCAGCATCATGGGTATATGTGAACAATTTTTTTGAAGAAAAGTGGATAGTTTTGTTGACACTTCAGGTAGCATTGTATGTTTTTTGCGTAAGAGTTTAGCAGTATTGAAACTCAGATATGATATATTGAAAAAAGTAAGATTGCGTAAAGTAGGGGCTTGTGTACGGCATGAGTTTTAGGGCGAATTTGTTGTGTTGATTATGGGGAAATAATTGTATTTTTCTGTGATTGCGTTTAAAAATGTATTTGTTATATTGGATTCTCTTTTGTTAAGGATTTGATTGGAATATTGAGGTAGTAGTATTGTGTTATTTTGGGGTGGAGACAAGTATTGTATTTATGAGAAATAGCTATTTTAGGGGCAATATGTGAGGTAACGAGCTGATCTTTAGAGAGGAGTGTTTTTGAGAATGAAATGTATAGTTAATTTGTTACGGAATTTATTTTTGGTTTATGCTATCCTGTATTTCAGCATATAGTACTTTTTGAATTCCTACTTTGTTGCTTGAATTTTTTTCGCACCATTGTTTCCATGTACGTCGAGCATAGATTCCGTGTTCTTTGAGTTTCATAGTAATGTTAGTTTATACGTGCAGCGTTGTTAACGAGATGACTTGGAGCTGGTTTCGTTAAGAGAAGTTGTACTATGGCCGACCGGATGCGTGATGGCGTGAATCCATCGAACGAAGATGGTGCTTTACCACCATTGGCTCTGTGCATGGTGGAGTCCTGGTGATTCTGGTTCCGCTGCTGCAGGTAAGAGTAGTGTTGATTTCGGGGAGTGTGTGAGAAGTTTATTGAGTTGACAGTGATAGAGCTAATGACATCGGGAGTTGCTGAGTTCAAGTATTCGGGTGAATTGGCATTTAATTTTGCAGAAGTTTTTATACATTGTTTGAGGTACATTATTAGATTTTTTGTCATTTAGTTCATTTGTGTTGGCGTTGTGGATTGAATTTATTTAGTTAAAGATTCTAAAATTTAGGCCTCCCAGAGGAGCCGCACGGCCCCCGACACTAACATTATCCCTGCGGAGTTACTGTTCTCGTCCGCCAGGACGAGGGTTAGCTTTGTCGGAGTGTGTGACGTTGTTTGGTGGCGAGAAGAGCGTTTAATACAAAGATATATGTTTTTAAGTAAGATGTGGATGGTGTTTTCTAAATGAAACTGATGTGGGGGAACGAGGTAGTGTTAGTTTCAACTTGGGGAACGAAGATAGTTACGAATAAATAGTTATTGCTGCTCTTTTGGATACATTTGAGGGTAAAACGAACAGTTAATATTATATATTGTGAATAACATACACACTGCAGGTTTAAATTCTTTAATGTTACTGCACTGGGCGGACAAACGGGAATGAAATAGATACCTAGGTACACCGTGCTCAGGCACGATTCAACGCTCCAGTGCGAGGAGGTTCAATGTGGCTCGTCCAAGCGAGTCTGACGATGATCAAGTCGAGTCGAAGAAAGACGCTGGTGTTGTCGCAGCGTCGGGAACCTTTGTTCAAGGTTGAGCCAATTGGAAGACAAGTGCTGTCTTGTCTTTCAGCCAGCGATTGAACAGGTTTTCCAGGCGTCCTGATTCTGGACTCAGAGCAAAAGTAGGAGCGATGTGCAAATGTTTATTGCACGAGGAGAGAAAAGTTGAGGTAATTAGTAGGTCACGTTAACTGGATGAAAGTAAATAGCACGTTTTTAATGAACAGAAGCGAACAAATCTGAGAGAAGCTCTTACCCGCTCAACGCTCTGCATTCGGAGCAAAGGGCTTGCGCTATGTGACGAAAAGAACGAAGATGCAGGAACAAAGGAAGGTGCTTCGGCAGTGAAGTGCAG
>JACJUY010002803.1:47125-95132 GCA_014220935.1 Platorchestia sp. MABIK | reverse complement strand
CATACGTCGAACAAAAATTGTCTACTGCACAGTGTGCTCATACGTCGAAAAAAAATTGTCTACAACACAGTGCCTTCATACGTCGAACAAAAATTGTCTACTGCACAGTGTGCTCATACGTCGAACAAAAATTGTCTACAACACAGTGCCTTCATACGTCGAACAAAAATTGTCTACTGCACAGTGTGCTCATACGTCGAACAAAAATTGTCTACAACACAGTGCGCTCATACGTCGAGCAAAAATTGTATACAATACAGTGCCCTCATACGTCGAGCAAAAATTATTTCCGTCTCATAAACCTTATGGCTTCTAATATAAAAAATGAACAACACAGGCTATTTAAAATTCCTCCTCAAAAAATGTTCTCTTAAATGAATGAAAAAATTTGGTTTTCTCCGGGTCTCTATAATTCTAAAGAGCACTTGAGTTTTTTGATGACAGCGTATTATTATACTTTCGAAGCTGTGATACTGTGACATTAGAAGAATTGTTCATTCATGTTAAACTATACCTGATGAATCGTTAAACAATCTGTGATAATTGTAAATTCTCCTTCGGATCAATCATAAAGATGATATAAGTCATGACGTTCTACAAGAGTCGGTTTTGGGCCTTAGCTTATTTCGATGTTCATTACTGATACCATATAATGTATGTACTTCATTTTATATTCAAATTTTTGCTGACAATAGAACTCATCAACCCTTCCTTATGAAAACGGTGATTTGATTGCAAAAAGAATAAGTGACGAATTCGAAAAAAGTTTCAATGTACCTCAAAGCAAGATAATATGGCATCCAGGCCATTAAAACTAAATTTGTTTTATTCTCTGATTAATTGAATGCATCTCAAGCATGCTTAACGTCGGGGATGACCATAGTAAGAAGACAAATTTATCCCAATTTTTTGGAATATCAATTTATCATTGCAACAAATCAGATTATCAAAGAACATATCTTGCAAATGTATGTAAAACTATGGGTATCCAAAGGAATTTTCAAAAAATTTCAAATTTCTTTCATGAAGAAAAATTTTAAATGTTGTATGGAAAGTTACTCTATCCAACTCTACAGAAAAAAAAAGCACAGCATAGTACTGACGAAACCAATATTTCCTGCCTGCTACAAAAGCGAGCCATCAGAGGAAAAGAAACATAAAAAAATACAATACCCACACAAAATATCCATTGAAAAACTTATATATACTTGAGCTTTCTAATCTTTTTTATCTTTGTTATTTTTTGTTTAAAACTTTGAATAGTGATGGCGAAAAGATCTTAAATTATTAATATCTGCTCAAATCAAATATCTTTGCAATCATTTGACGAAGCCCAAGATTGATACAGTTTTCGCTTCATTAGATTTAACGCTTGGAGCTCAATGCTTTTTAATACGCGCAAAAGAAATCTTTCGAGCGTTTAAAGAAAAACATTCAAATATCTTTTCTCGAGGCTTAAGTTGTTGTTAGGACACAATTGCCTTCTATCTTCGATATAAGTCAAATGTTCGATTTTGAAACTATTCACAAGTTATTTCTAGATTATGCAGTACTCACTTGAGTTGTTCGCTCATTGTTGAAAAACTCATTACATTATTTCCATTTCTCAAACTAAAAATCTGATCGATGAGTCTGGTGTGTGTTTAGAATGAGTTCTCAAGATTAATAAATGAACACATTTGCAGAAGGTTAAAGTGTATGGCCCAAGCACTCCTTACAGTCACTGAACTGATTCGTGGTTAGACTAGTCTGTATTTTACCTGCTAGCTTTAGTAATTTCTACAGTACTGTTCTGATCAACTGCAGTAAAAATCTTAGTTAAGATCTTACATAAGCAATCATCAAGGTGGATGAAGGATTTAAAATGTCTAAAGAAAAGACAGATTGCACACGATAGCTGTGCCAAAAGTGCTAGATGTAGCATTTCATTATTTATTCATTTCAAAAATTTTACATCGGCGCTTAATTTCACATTAGTTTTCAACAATTTCAAAAAATTGATCAAACGCATTTTTGCCCCGAAATATCGCTCGAAAATTACGTAAGAAGAACCCTTACGGTTTTTTACAGACACTAACTTCGTGACATGGTCAAGAAACCATGTCAGACCTGTTCTAAAGTATTCATTTTGATCATTGAATGCGAGAAATTCACTCTATTTGTAATAGAAATTGATAAAACACACATTTTTGCCCAAAAATTTCGCTCAAATATTACGTATGGGGGTAAGTACCCTTACGATTTTGTCCAGAAAATTAACTTCGTGATATGGTCAAAAAACCGTGTCAAGCCTGTTCTAACGAACTCATTTTGATCATTTAGTGCGAGAAATTTACTCTATTTGTAATCGAAATGGATAAAACACACAATTTTGCCGAAAATTTCACCCTTACAAAACCCCCTTACGTAATTCCTTTCGTAAATTTCAACACCCCCTTACGTAATTTTTGAGCAAAATTTTGGCCCAAAAATGTGTGTTTTATCATTTTCAATTACAAATAGAGTGAATTTCTCGCATTCAATGATCAAAATGAGTTCGTTAGAACAGGTCTGACACGGGCTTTTGACCATTTCACGAAGTTAATTTTCTGGAAAAAATCGTATGTGTACCCCCTTGTGTAATTTTTGAGCGAAATTTTGCTGCAAAACAGTGTGTTTTATCAATTTCCATTACAAATAGAGTGAATTTCTCGCATTCAATGATCAAAATGAGTTCGTGAAAACAGGTCTGACACTGTTGTTTGAACATGTCACGAAGCTAATTTTCTGGAAAAAATCGTAAGGAATTTCGTTTACGTTTTGCCAAAAATTTTGAGAAATAAAAATGTTTGAAATTCTCTGATTTTTCACTAGGAATGACTTGAGAATGTTAAAACGAGTTTATAAAGTAATTCTCAGCTCGATTCGCCCTAGGAAATACCCGAAATTCAAATCGCAAATTTTGACCAAGTTTTCATAAGCGAATTATGAGATGTTTGTGAAAAATTTCTGGTCAAATAAGTAGGTTTTCTTGATGGACAGCCAAAAATTGAAGTTGTCAAAGAGTTTTATTGATTTTGGAAATGTTGAGTGAAAAAGTAAAAAAATATCGCAAGGGTATAGGGATTTATGAGATGTTTATGAGGATTTATGGTCAAATAAGTAGTTTTTTCTGATGTGCAACCGAGTATTGAAGTTGTCAAAAAGTTTCATTGATTTTTGAAACATTGAATGAAAAAGTGAAAAAATATCGTCCGTAGGTTTTTACGAAAAATTTCACATAATAAAAATGTCAGAAATACCCTGATTTCTCTCCAGATATGTTTAGAGAATTGAAAAACGATATTCTCAGCTTGATTGGCACCAGAAAAACCCGAAATTCAACTGACTTTTTATCACTGTATTTTTCATTTTACGTTTATGAAATCTTTAGAAGAATTTCTGGTCAAATAAATAGTTTTTTCTGATGTGCAACCGAGTATTGAAGTTGTCAAAAAGTTTCATTGATTTTTGAAACAGTGAATGAAAAAGTGAAAAAATATCGTAAGGATATACCCTTACGTTTTTTACGAAAAAATTCACAAAATAAAAATGTCAGAAATACCCTGATTTCTCTCCAGATATGTTTAGAGAATTGAAAAACTATATTCTCAGCTTGATTGGCACTAGAGAAGCCCAAAATTCAACTGTCTTTTTTATTACAGAATTTTTCATGTGGCGTTTATGAGAAATTTAGAAGAATTTCTGGTCAAATAAGAAGTTTTTCCTGATGTACAACCGAATATTGAAGTTGTCAAAGAGTTTTATTGATTTTGGAAATGTTGAGTGAAAAAGTCAAAAAATATCGCAAGGGTATAGGGATTTATGAGATGTTTATGGGGATTTATGGTCAAATGAGTAGTTTTTTCTGATGTACAACCGAAAATTGAAATTGTCAAAGAGTTTCATTGATTTTGGTGACATTGACCGAAAAACTCAAAAAATATCGTAAGGGTATTACACCCTTACGTTTTTTTCCAAAAATTTTGGGAAATAAAAATGTTTGACAAAATCTTAAAATTTAAACAGATTAATCTGAAAGACTTTGTACATGGCGCAATAACAGAAATTTTGCATTCCCATCTATCAAGCGGAAAATGAAACGCGAATGAACATATTTGACATATACTGAAACAGAACTTTTGGAAGACCATTGTATGACTTGAGCGATTACAACACTTAAATTAGATTGTATGAGCAGGATTGATTTTATTGGTATTTAGCTTTTGGATCGACGACAAAAAAATTTTATAAGTTGTAAGATTTCAACATAGCCTCAAATAAAAGCTGCTAAATCGCACAAACTTCGAAAAAATACCGTTTGACTTCGGTCACCCTAACAAAATCTGTCGACACTAAGTACAAATGACACATTGTCACTCTACCGCTCATATGCTCGTAGAAATAAAGGCAATCATGGAAGGCGGGCAAGATTGCGTGAAATGCTTGCAATCGAGGATAGTTTTCCTTGTTATTTGTTACGCTTATTTTTAGGCGATTTTGGAAACGGTAATTATTTGCGTCCCGTCAAGAGTAAGGTTTGTCTGGGTACACATGGGAGAGAAAAAGTTCTTTAGTAAAAATACTAACATTTTAAACCAAAACAACTTGTTAGATGACGGTAGTTGAAATGTTTCATTTACACAAGACGTAGCAGAAATAATTTGATAAATTAAATATTTTGTCACGTCACGAATGCAAAGAAATTTCTCAAATCTGCTCATGTTTTTCATACGAAGCATTCATACATGACGTACTAACGAAAGTATCAACCTTATAACGTTCCATCGCTTCAAAGGAAAATGACATAATCCTGAGCATTAAAATAATTTTCTGGCTTGAATTTCAGATCTTACCAGATACCCTAGGCGTACAAGAACTTCGTTTGTACATATTCACTTAAACAAAAAAATTGCTGAAAATGCTCTCTTGAAGCCTGCGTTGTGTTCGTTAGGGTGGAAACCCCAGAAATACAAAAGCCCAAATCCTCCTTGACGAATTTCAATTCAAAACGATGAGAGTATGTTTAATCCGAGATTTCGAGGAAAATGCCACTCAATTTAGCGTGAGTGGCCGCTGTTCCACTTACATGAAACTGTTAGTACTGGCATCACGAATAATGTCTTTACGGTGAAACACTGCAGCTCAACGCATAGCTGTTTCATTGATGACGTTTTTATAACGAGAAAATAAATTATGGTATAATAAGTGTCTGCAGTTTCTGATGGAATCTCGCTTGTCTTGTCAATTTAAGCATTCACGTGTGTAATGTCAAGAATGAGCGATATTCGAGGTTTGAGGTTGAGTTTGTGAAATTATATCGAAGACCAGGCATTTTAGTAGAGATGCTTTCACTCCGCGGTTAACAAACCTATAACCAAAATGAAATGTTAGATTACGGGCTGAAAGAAAAACCGCCTTATAAATATTACTTGCGGGTCGGGAATATAGCGTCGGAGTATTTTTCTGGTCAAAGAGAGAAACCACAGCAAAACAGGTTATCGCGATTTGCATAAGGAACCACTATTTACAATTAGTCAAGGAAGTCACAGGCTGCTTGAATCAGTTTGTAAAGCGTCAAGTTACTTCTGGTAGTCTTGATCTGGAGAATATGCGTAGTTACTGGGCGAAAAGTTGCTCGATTCAGAATCCGAAGATTGCTGCTGCTTGCGCACGGGTTTGCTGTTCGCAGAGCAGTTTAGGATGAACTTGATCTCCTTCCATAGCTCTTCGGTGAATGTGGCCTGGGTGATTAAAATTTTGTTAGTCCCAAACTGTCGGTTTTCATTTCTTCCCGTAAATTAACGCAGATAACATTGGGAAAAAATGATTAAATAGTTATAAACAATAAAAAGTATGCCAGAATTTAACAAGGTTGAAATTATTTTTAAAAGAAATCAGGAACTGGAATGACGGCTTCGAAGAATACAGCCTTTGAATGTTTATGTGCAAACGTACGCTTAGAAAAATTTTGTCATGAAATAAATTTTTCTTCGACAATAAGTCATGTGCATGATCGGAGAAATAGCATGGAAAAATGTGAATCAAAATCAATATGGTACATTCGTTATCAAAATTTGTGGATTCATTCAGAGAAACTCCCATACTAGGTCGTGAATAGCGTAACTCCCTCATTAATTAATCTACAATCATCTCAAAGAACCGCAATCAGCCCTCTAATCTTACTGATATCCACATGAAAATTCATTCCAAAAAAATCCTAACGATTCAGATATTCACAATGAGCTCAGTTTAAATGAATTACACTCAGTACATTTCAAAATTCTCCATCGCAGTGAATAATTCTTCAACAAGAGTATAACTTCGAGTTAAATAAGCGGGATCATCATTACTCGTCCGACCTTCACGGACAGTGTTAATCCATCGGCTCTGAAACCATGAGCTTCCAGGGTGAAGACATCGCTATCTGTGAGACAGAACTTGCGAGTTCTATTGCCACAGTTTATGGCGCATGTGCCTTCTCTGTGACTCTGAGTTAGCTAATAAATTACCTTGGAACACAAACACAACAAAACTTTGAAGTATGTTTACAATTTTAGTTTTCACTAAAAACACGACAGAAAATCCACGTCCACTTACTCCCTCCGCAGTAGCAAGTTTCCTAGCCTTCCAGGAGAACTCGCAACAGGCAAACAAGCATGCCAGGGCGAGCCCTGCCGCCATCACCACGAACACGCCACCAACGTTGTCGAGACCGAGCTCTGCCTCCTCAGCTTCGTCCTTCTCGTCGTCCGGCTACAACACCGAAATGACGACGTCAGTAACTCTAACCATTTCAGAACCGTATGAGGACTGTCATTGCTGAAACGTTAGTTTTTCGAGAATTTGGCATGTCTTAACTAAAAAAAGCTTGAGATTGTGATAGCTTGAAGCTATTAAAATAACATTGGTTAAGGGTTACACGAAAATCTTTTAACGAAATAATTGAACGCCTTCTGGCAGTAACGTTGTAATGGCCATTCCGCTTTGCAGCATAAAGCTAGGTCGAATTGATAATTTTGAAATTTCTGTTTTTCGACTGATCTATTTCAATTAGGCGACAAGTGTGCCTTGACAATCTGATCCGTTTAAACCAGACGCGTAGTAAGATGATTCTATGAGATTAATTGAAACTGCTGAGTTTTAGATTTAAAGCAAATACATGTGAGAACTATTCGAATGCAATGAGTTACAGATCCAGCTTTCAGTAGTGAAAATATGTTATTAATGTTAGAATAGCACAACTTGTTTTTTATGGGATAGATGATAACTCCACGAACTACCAAAACAGTGTAAAATTTAACGCTTACCATGTTTCGAATTCAAAAACACAATTCGTAAGTCACCAGGAGAGTGCAGTTTGTCTTATTTATACTAGGAAAATCATTTCCACAAAATCAAGAACGCACTGCAAAAAAAATTGCGTGGCTTCTGATGATACCATGTTTTCAATTTTTTAACGACATTGATATAATGTCTAAGTAATTAGCAGGTAAAGAAGAAAGGATAGTCATTCATCGACCTTAACAAATTCGTTGCAAAATTTTCTGACCGACTCTTTGACCATGCCTCAGAGACGTTGTTGCGAACAGAATCAATGGCTCGTAAGCGATTAATTTCCCTCCCAGACTAATCTCTTGACTACAGTAGTCGAAGCCAGCAAAAGTAGAAATACAATTTTTTTACAGCAAGTTGCTATAAAATAAATTCAACATTTTTAAAAAATAATTCAAATGTACATCCACTGTTTTTTTGTTGTTGTTGTTTTGTCGTATTTTTATCTGACGATTCAACACTTCATTAAGATATGATAGAAATCGCATGATAGCAAATATAAAAAAGGTATAGTATAGGTATGATTTATGACTGCATTATTTCGTCTAAGGATCATTATCAAATCTCAATTGAATGCACAACTCATTCTGCACCAAAATGCGATGAAAGTGAAAGACGGTCATGTTGAGTCAATGGAGGCAAATATACAATGGAGTCATAATAATAAAAATAACAGTAAAACACTCCATTTCATCAAGTAAAGTTGGTAAGTCCTACGCACCTTTCTCATCGCATAATCATATAACACAGAAAATTCAGACTCTTTGACTGTGACTTTCTGCAATTAAAATCGACCACCACCTATGCTAATTCTTAATTTAGTTGTTTAAAGCTTAGCACTGTTATGGTAACCAAGTACAAGTCGCCTTCGACCAAGTTTCGTGAGAACTGAAAAGCCGGGTTTTATTTCTGTGAAAACGGAGTTAATGACGACGGTGACGTGTGCTGCCAACGACCAAGAATTTATGAAGCATTTCTAACTTTCATAATACCGTCACTGGCAAGTTCACCAACGAGTAACCGGACGCATAAAATCCGGAATAGGTTGATCACACGCATTTCAAGATCCACCTGGTATTAGGCACACTTTCTGCAACACTATTTCAAAACACCATCACAAACACGGACGGTGATTGATTCGAGTGATATCGTTGGATGGTGATTAATTCGAAGGTGATCAGTGACGAAGTTGACGATCGATTGAGTGGAGACGGAACAATTTCCCATTTTCTTCAAGATCAACTTCTACCTCAATTAAAATATGCGTATTGAAAATTTCACGCTTTTCTGACTCGTTCAGTCACTAAACATGTCATTAATAGGGAGTAGATGCTCACACGACGTTTATCTAGACGTCGTTCACGAGTCAGTTAGTTTGATTATGACCTTCGTTTTGTAAAAGGGTTATACATGTAAATCATGCAAGATGTAGGTACATTTTATGCAGTTAAAATAACTTTTTTGCTCTTGCGTGTAAAAAAACTAGAAAAACACCTTATATGAAACACTCATTATGTTCAATTTAAGGTCAATTCTTAAAAAATCAAAACCTAGGTCAAAGACAGAAGTTAAAAAACAGTAAATTTTCAAACAAACATGCTTAACACCTGTGGTTTATGTTTGCCGTTAACCAAGCCGTGATTGAAATTAACCATCAGTCCTGTTTTATATGAGTGAAAGAAAATAAGTTTCTCAGAATCAAATTATATTGCGCTTTTTAACGCATGCGATAGTGCTCTGCACGCATAAGATAGAGTAGAGCATCTAGAAAGCGCAAAATTTCATTTAAAAATAACACATATTGCAATAAAAACAAATATTCCAAGAATAAATTCCTGCCGTAAATGTTGTCAATGGCTCGTGAAAATTTCAACTGTAGAAATCATTGTACGCAACATCGTTCCAAAATTATCCCTTTGATGACGAATAAAATAATTCGATATCTCGACAGAAAATACATTAATTATTCTGAGTAGAATGTAGGTTGCAATATGATTCGAACTAGGTTTCAAATCAACCTTCAATTTGGAAACGCTAATTAATATCAGAGTAATGTAATTACAATTTACTGCAATGTAATTAAAAAAAAAATTATATTCTTATTTCGTATTAGTTTTATCGATCACTTCAGATAAAACACTAAGTCGGCTTTATCAGCAACAGTAAAAATACTTGCACGAATAAATTTCCTACGAAAATATCTTTCAATTTCAAAATTACCGATAACAACAACCGCACGTGCAATTACTTGCAGGAGTTATTGTTACATCAGCTTTTCTCTTAGAGAAAAACAGGGAAAGATTGTTGCTACTGCTATGCTTGTCAAGAACTTACGTGAAATCAAAGACAGCACGATTTTAACGCATAATTAGTATAAATATAGAATTAGGAGGCCTCTTCTTGGTATCTGAAAACCTTTCACGGAAATTACATAAGTAGAAAATATAAAACGCATCGTAGAAAGTCTAAAGTTGCCTTAGTGGAAGGAAAGATAAGCAAAAGACAGAGACGGTTGTTCCGCTTTCTTTTCCGAAAATGGTAATGGAATATCCAGTCACTGCTGTTAATTTAAGGATGACGATGTCGTAATTAGTTCAAAAAAATGTTTCTGAGCTCGAGGTTTTATTTTAATATCCAATAAACGTGTGCGTAGCATTTCAATTGGTGTACGCTTTCCATTACACAATCTCGTGAGCTTACAAAACAAATTCTCACTCACCTTACATCTGCCTCCGCCCTTTCGTTCCTTCCACCACCGCGTTTTGAGTTTGTGTAGCACGCCCGTCTCTTTCAGCCTGAGAATGGCAGAGCTGATGGCGTTTGTGTAGGGTGACCCTGCAGGAACAGCAACTCGTTCAATTAGAACAACTAAAAATAAAGGGTTCATTAAAGCTTAACACGTCTCTGTCCGTTTCAGCAGGGAAGTTTTGTTAAAAGGGTTTACTCGAAAATAATTTCCTAGTTCTCGGCTGCTTAAGTTTTTCCAAGATGCATCAGCGGCTTATGTACAACATTGACAAAAAATGAAATATCATGCAAGTTTCTGCACTACGAAGCTGCTGTGACACTCTACCTAACAATGCATTTCTGTTAAGTTTCATAAAAGCCAGAGTATTCAGGTACGTTTAGTATGAAATTTCACATCTTTAGCTGACATTCATGATAGGGGAAGAATTAGAATTTTTTCCGAGTTTGAGTATAATCATATAATATAAATGGGAAATTTAATTATCAACAAATCAAATCATGCCCTGCTTTAAAATGCGGACGAAGCTCTATAGTGCGAATGTTATGTTAAAATAAAATGAATTCAACATTCAGTATCAATTTTGCACTGCCATGCTCGTACCTTCAAAATCTATGCTAAACAGACATCACTTTTTGTCACGTCCTCATGGTTTTGTTCCCTACACACAAATGTGCGGAGTAATCATGAAGTAGATCAAGTTTACTCGTCAAAAATTACAAGTATTTTCAGCCGTTTAGTCAGACCATTAATTAGACATTATAGTCGTTTCAACGGAATTTAAAATCTATCACATTTTCAGTAAGCAATAATTGCACTCTGGTAAATTAAACCGTTAATTTTGAGCAACGCTGGCACCTGGAGGCAGCGCGATGCCGTAGCTCTTGGAGTCCAGCAGCCCCCCGACCTGCATGAGGTCGCAGCGCCGCTCCACCACGTAGTCGATGCTGGAGGACTCCATCATGAAGGCGTACATTCCATTAGCCTGGTTAGTGAAAATTTCAATTAAAAAGACAGTTAGAATAGCTCTCCTCGACGAACGAAGTGTCACAAAAAACAGGTGCGTATATTACCTACCTATGGCCTCAAATGAATGGTACAACTGATGTTCCGAATTTTAACTGAATATTTTCGATTTATTTAGCATTTTGTATTTGTATAGAATTCTCTCTTGCAGTAATGAAATGTTTTAATATTGTCGTTGCTGTGTTGCTAATACGTTTGTAATTAGAACATTTAACGATTGGGATGTTTTGTTTCTCTCTTGATCCCACAATTTGTACGTGATTTTCTTATTCTTGTCAGACATCCTTTTCTTCTCTCGTTATTTCCATGACGTGAGTCTCTAATTTATTTTCCAATTGATTCACCTTTAATTTTTTTACAAATTCCAAACATTAAAATGGTGTCAAGTAATTATACTTTCGGAGAAATTAGATCAAAAGTCAGTTAAATGTGAGTTTCATCATTTCGATTTTCAGTTTTGAATTGAATAATCTTTTGTAATACACTTGTTGAATTTTCAGGGCAATATAATTCATGTAGCGATGCGTTATTTCAATGGGATGTCAATGCGTCAATCAGTATTTCTTCAGCGAATCTATGGAAGAAGTGCATGTAAAATGTTGGCCAGCAGTTGTCTAGGACTATTAATGAAGATACTTGGATGAAATTATACAAAGAAAGGCATGCTCTCAGGGGATTAAAGGGCAAATGCAATTATACTCAAAGTCCAACGATGCCGAAAAATACCCCAGGGTCTCGATTTTACGTTATTTTTAAGCGTCGAAATTAACAGCAATGTTTACAGGTACGAAATTACTTCGTCTAGCGGGAGAATTATAAGCTCAGGTTGCTGGCTGAGTTCAAAATACTCTAAGTGAAATATTGGCATCTCACGAATCAAGCAAATACCCCGTGTAGACAAAATCTAGCATTAACAGCAATATTACCGACCTCTAATGAGCTTTTACGTAGAGAATTCGAGGGGAAAATATCGTAGCCGATGCCAATACTTAAACAAAAACCAACGAAGCAAAACAAAAGGATCCTATATATTCATGCCGTCATTTTGATCAATCCACATCGTCATCAATTCTCAGTTGCATCTATATGTATATAAATATTTATATTTATACAAATATTTATGTAATTTATGTCATCGTTATTTCTCGTTTTATTTAAGCTAAGTTTTTTACAATTATTAACTCATTACATGAACTTGTATCGTTCACTTTAGAACGAACGCGGCCTTTCTCCCTGGGACATTTTTACGGTCTGAGATGTCCTGATCGTAGTTTGTTTTCTTACAAAAGCAGGCCCAGACAGCTTGTAATAGGACAAATTTTGCTTCCTTGTCGGATCGGCGGTAACTTCATTATGTTATTCATAGCGTACAACCCAAGTGATTTTCGTCGACATTCTTTTTCCTCGCTCGGTGATGTTCCTCTTCAACAGCGTGGAACATGAATTTGCGAGTTACATGTGAAACACATACAACACGATTATGCAACATCATTTAACGCTATGTGGATCAACTGCATTTCAAACTGAAATTATGATTAACGAAATCAATTAACGACAAATGTTGTTAACGGAACGCAGGTACTGTAATCTGGTGTTCATAAGAGAAGAATCGATGCCTTTACAGAGCTAATCCGGTCACGGAAATACTCAGCAACGCAGCAGACACTCGATCAGAAAATAAGGTTTGACTTAAATCATGAAATGAAAGGAGAAATTCCATGAATATAGATTAGGATGAAATAACGCGTACAAGCACACGTACTTTGGAGACCCTCTCGACGCCCTCCTGGTTGGAGCCCGTGAAGACAGTAGGCCGTGCGGTGCTCATGGCTGTCCACATCCTCTTGTACGTGGGGAGTTTGCTGTCTCTGCGAGTCCAAGATTTTCCATACAACTTTGATTCAATGACGTCAAAACTTAGAAGTGAATGAAACAACAATCAAATATTTCAAATGGTAATATTCTAAAAACTAGCGAGTAGCTCTTAACTAGTTGGGAACCACACGTGAGATGTTAAGATGATCCAGTACTTGAAATATGACCCCACACGTGCAATAAGGTTCTCTAATTCGTAGTCCTTTTTTCGACCCTTGAATTCGCATTTCGTTATTGTGATGAAGTAATTCATCCGTAACATAGAACCGGGAACCGGCTTCCGTTACCTGAAAAATGCGTAGGTTGAACCTCCGAGTTTGGATCCGTATTTGATCTTGGTTTGCTTGGCCAAGTCTTCGGCTCCTTCGATGGGTGAGTTCATCCTATCGACTGTGAGGAAGGCGGCCAGGTTGGCGGTGTAGGAAGAGATCATGATGAGCGTAAAGAACCACCAGAGGCTCGCAACCATGCGCGTGGAGACCGCCCTAGCAAGGGCAACAAGAGGTAGCGACTACCACTGAAAACATCAACTATCATGTTATTCTTTCAATTTGACTTGAGCAAATTTCTTCTTTGTTTGAAGTCATACCTATATGATGACACCAAAATAAAAATAACGTATGATAAGAATGATAACGTTCTCACTTGGTTTTGCAGATACTTCATTATTTGATACAATCTGATAATTTTAGACCGATTTGCAAAAGTATCATGCAAAAGGAGGCTATAAAACAGCAAAATTGTTTTTCAGGTTGACCTCTCGGGGTTCAAGTTTAAAAATCTTCTCAAAAATTAAGTTTTGATTTAGCTATTTCAACCCTTTATGGGCGTCGTTATCACTGCAAATGATGGCAGTAAACTATATAGCGTGAAGTTCATTTCATTTCAGGAAGCATACCAACGTTCGCTCTGATGATAACCCACTAAAGTTTAAAAGCTTGGCAAAAAGTGAAACTCATTGGTCTAGTGGAGTTCTTCATTTGAACCTACGATTTTGATCTCATTGATCTTACGGATCCAAGTAAAGTGTTGACATAAAAATCAAAGTCCGTTAGTTCCTATAGTCTACTGTATACTCGGAGACCCTGGCCTGCAAGGAGTTCACCTGTCAAGACAATTAAGCGGCGACGTCACAGATTAAACGAGAAAATTAAATCTTTTGGAGGAACAGAATGAAAAATGAATTTTTTTTTCCATTTCTACCCAGATGTCAAAAAGTGCTCTTTCAAATCTCATGAACGTAATTTTTTCATCGCATTAGTTTTTGTTAACTGGATTATTTAGGGAGTGTTAATCACAAATTACAAACACCCTAGGAACTACATGCACCATGTAATCAGCAGCAGCAATTACTCAAGGAGAATCTTCACGCTAAGGTGGCCTTAGCGTGCCAAAAATGTAGAGCAGATTCCTGTTTGTTGAGTTGTTCATAAAAAATTGTTTTCAAATACCAAAGGTCAATGGAAAAGGGACATTCGGGACGTACAAATATTTTGTTCCCAGAACTGTGAGGCAATTTTGCGTTTGCTTCTCCAGCTTTTTTTTTATATCGATTTGCTCCGAGATTATTAAAAGAACGGTGCTGAGCAAACACCGATTTAACTGCCTTTCGAATACGCTGGAATTGCACTGATTACGAGCACGTAGGACAGTTTACTGTTTCGCACGCAGAGTGTCACACAGTTTTCTAGCAGCGTTTTGGTTAAAATGAAGATATACACACTAAGTGGCCAAAAGTATTCCTGCAGTTTAGTACTTCATTCGTAAAAAATTGGACCTCTTTCAGCTGGAATTACAACTTTCATTCTATCTGCCATTGAATCTACAAGATTCTAGATGGCCTGCAGCTATATTTTTTACCATCATCGAAATAACCCGTCTCTCGAAACAGTTAATGTTGAAGGAAAACGCTATGAGTCGCGCAGTTTACTCTCAAGCTCATCCCAAGTATTTTTGATATGGTTAATATCAGTCGATTGTGGTGGCCAGTCCATGTGTTCAAATATACCCTTATTCGTAATAAACAAATCTTCAATATTTCTATCCCTGTCTATGCGATCATGAGTCTAGAATTTGGACTCATCGGACCACATTACATGTTCCAATCCTCAACGGTCCAATCTCTGTGTTCTCTAGCAAATAACAAACATTTTTTTCCGATTTGCTGCTGACAGTAATGGCTTCCTGGTAAATTGGCTGACTAAATTCATTTTCTTTGGCTCTAGACGCACAGTGCTCGGAGAAATTATTTTTCGACCTTCATACCACTCGCTAGATTTCATTTGCGTTCATGAGCTCCGATTTTTCTCCACCCATCTATTCAAAGAGCATCTATCTCTGTTATTCACAAAGTTAGGCTAATACATAAAATGTTCACGAGACGAATCGCATTCATCATCTAGTTTTCAGCTTGCTATTGTTCTTTGTCTCGTCCTGATACTTACACACACACTTAGTGTACAGATGCTCTGAGTTAATCTTTCACTTCGATGAAACCTAATGATGCGTCCTTAATCAAATGATGATGTAAATGAATTTTCAGAATTCTAAATGAGCTCGAGTAGGTTTTCATCACCTGATAAATAGCTTTAGAATGTTACCAAAAACAGTTTGACTTCAAGAATGTGACAAGTATACTAAAGGACATTATGCAAAATATTTAAAGCAGGTCAAAATGCAGTGCGACTTTTTTGGCCACTTAGTCAGTACATATATTTCCCTCGCGCAAACAACTGTAAAAACTTCAGGATCTACAACGCTCACACAGGGCATCAGCTGGTAGCGAAAGTCAATTTGTTACATCAAAACTAGAATGATGCTCTGTTAACTCGAGTCCAGCAACTTTGACAGAATAAAAGAGTTTAGTAAAAGGATGAAATAAATCTAGAGATTAGGTAGTTAGGAAAACTATGCTCGTGGTAACACCAGTGCACAATGTGAAGCAAAGAGTACTTAGGGGCAATGTCAGCTCCCTGGCACAAAAAGGTGGCAATATTGAACCACATCGAATTGGAGAGCGTGAAGCAGTTTTCTAACTCGTCCGGATCTTGAATGCACGGATACGGAGAATCCCACTCCTTGGGTGACATTCTGTGGGATGTTGCACATTGTCAGATCACGCGGCCTTCTGTAAAAGCTAAATTAAATTCAACCACACGTAGCAAGACAGGTGGAACAAGTGGCTAGTTTGAAAATGGTGAATTTTCTCCTCGATCAGTTCACTATAGTTCACTATAGAAGTTGGCATATGTGACTCAAGCGTTTGAAAGAGAGGCAATAATCTTGGCGGAACTACAATTGTTTCCTTTTCCATAAACACAGTTAATGTGGTAACCATAATTAATTAGAATCAACACATGAACAACGATAGTAAAAACAATTAGAAATGCCTAACCCACACATAAATCTATTAAATGTTTCATAAGAGCACCACTGAAAATGAAAATAAAATTTGTCCTTTATCTTAAACTCAAAGCCTATAACCATTTATTTTGTATTCATTCATTCAAAAATGTTCATGGTAAACATCCCGTCGTTAAATTCATTCATCAACCAACACAACACCTTTACCAGCCATCCTCTGGATACCAGACCAGACATCTCTCCTCTCCAATTTTAACCTTGTGTCTGAAGACCTCCAAGCTTGAGGATTTAATTCGTTGGTAGCGATTAACACACAACTCATTGCACAGAGCAGGTAGCCGAAATGCAATTTTTTTACATATCTGGCAAAAATTTCAAATTCGTTTAGGTGTCGCACATGACGTTTTCTATAGCTGCATTCACATGAGAAACCCGTCCAGAGGAACTAGTCACATCACCAAGAAAACCAAGCTACTGTGTTTATAAGACGTCACCAGTTGTGCAAACATATTATTGTGGAGCGATGGTAATTGAATATGATCACGTATGATTGACTCTGCTTTACTGTTTACTGCGCTGAGACTTTACTCCCTCAACTTCGAAGAAAAGAAGTCTACTCCTGTCCCGACTAAAGTTTCGACTGTGTTAAGAAAATACAAAAAAACGCTTCAAGTGACAAAGTTAACTTGGAGCAAGACGACATCATAACGCAAAAAAAATTAACACAAAAGGGCTTACATATTCAATATTTTACAGTGTGAAAGAAGTGAAAAAAAGAAGCTATTGCTACAAAGTAATTTCTTAAAATAAAAAATAGAAAGTGTAAAGCCATTATTATTCATGAAAAAAATACTCGTGATAACAAAACTATAAAGAACGCATGCTTTAAGCATGACTTCACCTGGCCAGCACGAAGAGGAGTACAGAGACGCCCAGGTAGGCTGTGGCCATGTAGATCCACACGTCGAGTGAGAAAGGCGACATGAACGAGAAGAGGCTGGGGTCTTTTTTCGTGGGCTTCTTGAAGATGATGCTGATACCTGGTTATAATACATTATTTTTTTATGAACAGCGCAGCGTGATTAGATTTTGAATGTCTGTACTGATGTTAAAAGAGAAATATTTTTAAACTCGTCTCCCGCAAACGTTTTCCTAGTCATGGTGAAATGAATCGACCAATTTTTCTCTAAAATTGTTTTTTCGATTCTCTTATTATATGTGAGACGTCTAGCGAGTTATTTAGTATCAAAATTAAAATCGAACAATATATATTTTTCAAGGTTAAGATTAAGTGTGTAGATTCCTACCAAGATTCATGAAGGGCATGCTGAAGTCGACCGCTTCCTCTCGCTCGTAAGTAATGGTGAAGTCCACGATGCCGAGGTCAGCTTTCTGTATAACAATATAGGGGCAGGAGCAGTTAATGCGATCATTTATTAACCAAAACTAAAATCAAATTTATGCGGATAAGAAATATTCGATCGGAATGATTTCCGACTGCGCGCATAATTTTCGGAAGAGAATATGTCACTGATAACATTAATGTAATTGTCTTAAAAATTGAAAAATTTTAGCGCTACTCGCACACGATAGCTTCAAATTAACAAAAAGAGCTCCAAAAGGAATTATCGACAGGGAGAAACGTGCCCGATACTTTTGATGGATATACGTTAAAATTTGATAGAAGTATTCTAGTGTACGATAAAGTGAAAGTAAAACACGGTCAATCAGAATATTAACACCGGCAGGTAACGAGTTGCATGGCTTGAAAGCCATCAATGAGAAAAATTACACAGATAAAAAGAGTACCTTGGGGATTTTTAGTAGTACCAGACAATGTATAGAAAAGTAGATGATTTCAAAATACTTCAATTCTGTTTTAGATTTTCTTCGAATCATCGTTCATTACTATTTCTTGATTAGTATATAATGATTATTATGTATTTAACAATAAGTAACGTATTATCACTATGAAAAATTTACTTTCCATGAATAAAACAATCTTTTTTGGGTTTAAAACATAACGTTGCGCATCATGAGTAAAAGAGAATTTAATGCTCGTCAAATGGAGAGGTGAGCGTAGTACGAAGTTCGCTTAAAACGAAAGTTTAACAATGGGTAAAAATTAGCAACAACGAAACTAAAATTTCTAACAGTACAGACTACGAAGAGATGAACATTGGTATGACATTGGCTGTCGGAAAATTCCGACTAGCATAAAAAGATAGCACAACAAAATCAGAAACATAACTTAAGGTAGAATTCAAGGTACAGACGTATCACGACTCTAGAGAGTTGCCTTTCTTAGGTGAAGTAAAATACTTTCATACAATCTTCAATCACCAGAGCTGCACCCCGCTAAAATTCTAAATTCGGTTTAGCGTACTGCCTGATCAGATGAAGTACGTGATCTCTGGTGTTCTTACGTTGCAGACTTATGACAAGTGTTAACCGCCCTGACCAGCTAGTACCAATTCCACTTCTCATTTACCTCAGAGATCGCACAACTCGGATCACGCAGTGTGCCAAACAGATTTTAAAATTTTCGCTAGGCGCATTTCCGGTGATTCAAGATTGTTTAAAATCATCCAAGTTCACCAGTGACAATCAACTCTCAAAAGTCGTGATGCGTTTGTTCCTTTAAATATTACGAGTTTGGTGACTGATTTTCCTGTGCAATCTGTGTTCTTTCTAGTAATAATTTGTGTACGACGATTAGTCATAGGACGCTCTCTCTCTATATATATATATATGGACTGTTCAGTTAGAATTTTAAGTCTTGTTTTTACTATCGTCTTCTCGCTTTTATTTGTTAATTATAATCGAATTTCATCATACGCACACCTAACTATTTGATGTTCAATAAGTACTAATTTTTATAATTTCTTCTGATGATAAGTAATGACCGAAACCTCTAGAGATAAATACTTTTTATTCAAAAGAGAGAAATCTAAGCCAGAGTATTTTTAAACTTCTATTTTCTGGATTTTTATTATATTAAGTATTTTCCCAATCCATAAATTAATTTCTCCGTATTTATATTTAATCTTCATTTTCCGGCATTTTCCAATTTAGGGGTATGCTTTGGTATTTTAACTTTTCAATAATTATGTCAAAGTCATCTCCCGAACTATCTCCATCCAGCTCGATCCCCTCAATTTTCCATTTCCCTCACGTGGTCGAGAAGATCCCTGATCATTCCGTTCCACTCGCCGGTCTCCTGGTCCCTGTTGCCATACTTGCCGTCCGCCACAAGCTGCAAAGCACGTCAACAAATTCATCATCAAATTCTTAACTAAACAGTCTTCAACGTTTTGCATTCAAAATTAAGATGTCATTTTTTAGCGATGGGAATATCCTCGACTTTTGGGTAGAGAAAGTGCACAAACAATTGGTTTCTTTAATGAATTTGTCATTCAAAAGTGCGAACTCAGTTTCTCAGTTTTGCATAGAATGAATATTGGTATTTCATTAATAAGATGACGCAGCGTTGCAATGAAGCTAAGCCCAAGTTAGTTACAGTCTCGCATTGCTCTCTGCGCCTCATTACACTCAAAGAAAAGAGACAAAACTCGGAGGCTGAGAATGTTCTTTCCTCAGAATGTGTTCCATAAAAATGGACCTTAAACTTTCGCAAAAACTTCCTCTAGAGACTAGCCTGGAAAGAGTAGTTGAAGCCGAGTTCCAATGATATTTCATGGATGAGGTCAACGCAGAAGCCCTCTAAGCGATCGTTAGCAGCGAAGGACTCCGGAGCCTCCTTCAGCATGGTGTAGGGAGCCGCCTGACGCACGCAACGAAACCAACATGCAGACAACAAGCTCAAGCGACCTTCATGAGAACTGTTTGAAGTCCCATGCCTCATCACAATGAACCCAAAATGGTCAATGGCATTTGCTATTTCAGCTAGATAAAATGATTTTGTTTTCACTAAAATTGTTGCACTACCAAGTTGTTTTCAAAAGGCATTTCAGGAAAACTATGTTTCAAGTGAAAGTGAGCTTTCCTAAACCAAATACGTTCTTTCACGCCATTCTGCAAGCTTAACTGTCGACGATATTCCACGTCCGACACTTGCACATTCTTGCAAGTCTTCCGCTCAAATTTTTTCTGTCTCGTAATTTGTAATGAAAAACATATCACTCCGTTGCACAGACACTCACAAGTGCAGTGGTGACGACGAGGGTCCTGTTCTGCAGGTTGATGGCTACTCCAGACGATGCCTCCACGAGGGACCGCGTGTAGTTCGCTCCGCCGTCCGGCGTCCACACACCAACCTCGAGAAAATAACATAGTCGTTCTATGCAGACACTTCAGTAAAGTTACGTTGAAATAATTACGGTATAAAGGTGATGGTGAAGATATGCGAACGTCGACGTGACGTGTTTGCTGTAAGATCCGTCGATTTATGATATTTATCCAAATTATTTGAAAATGGTTGAACTTTTATCTAATCTTTTAAATTGCCATATAGTACGCCAAGTACTTAATTCTGAAGATCTTGGTTCAGAGTTACAAGATGATAACCTGTCTGGTATCAAACTGTCTCAAAATTACTCTTCCGTGTGACACAAAATGTGGTTTTTTGTTTTTAATTGCTCGATATAAATACTTGATACTGACACTTATTGACGTTACTTCACACAATACCTTGTGTGTACATACTTAATATATAATCTACAATATAACAATGCCAATATATATTAAATACACACATACACCTAATAGCGTATATATATATAATGAATATTTATCATCACACATAAGGACTTTGAAAGGGAAAGCAGGGAAATGAAAGGGCTAAGTTTAATTAATTTTTTCCAAATCCCAACTCATCAACTCTGATGAATCATTTTAGCAGATTACAAGTACTGTAATACAATATTAACTCATGACACTAACACGAAGCAGGCTAACTCAAATTGTGAGTTCTGTAAATTAAATTTTCAGCAAAGGAAAGCTTTGCGTACTAACTACACATCAGGGTGTTTCAAGAAAAGAGGTATAAAATTGCACACCAAGTAAAAAATGATCAAATAAACACTTTTTCTTCTATCAAATTTCCCGAAAAAATTCGGGCTTTTGAGATATTAGCTGTTCATTGTTTTAAAGGCTGAAATTTAATTACAGAATTACTCGCAATATTTACCTTGAATTTACGCTACAAACACTTCTATTCTGTGAGAGTTTACAATAATAAAATTTCGTTGTAGTGATATTTGGTAAAAAAGTTTTAGCAAGAAGTTACTACACCCACTGAATCTGCGGAAGATCTCGGGCCAAAATTGAAGTGGCTGCTGGTGAGATTTCTGAAATGCCAGACGTGTTTCCTAATATCCGGCAGTCGTTAAGGCTAAGATTTGAAAAGTGCATTGATGTAGGAGGAACACATTTCGAACACTTTTGGGAAAGTAAATTCAAAAGAAATATTGCGAGTAATTGTGTTCTAAAATTTCATCCTTTAAAACAATAAACAGCTAATATCTTAAAAACCCTAATTTTTACATAAAACTTTATAGAAGAAAAAGTGTTTATTTGGCTATTTTCTATTTGGTGTGTAATTTACTACCTCTTGTTCTGAAACACCCTGTATAGAAACACCCTGTGAAACACCCTGTATAGGTAAAGATTCTTTGGCGTCAGCTCGCTGACCTCACAACATTTTGAATACCTTCTTGAGTCCCACTTTAGAATCCAACTCTAGGATGTCGAGCTCGAAGTCTGTTCTGAACCCTCGGGTGTCGAACTTGATGAGGCCGGTCAGGCCGTACACCTGTGGAGGGGCGAGCAACTCATGTGATGAGATCGTCGGTGTAAGCCAAACTTGACGCGATAATGCTAACCTAGTCATGTAGATAGTCTAGTTTAGAACATTTACACGTACAGCCCACAGCATGCGCATTCATGCAAACATAAATCAATGTTAGCTTTTTCAAATATGTATTCATTGTTTCAAAATCAGTGAATCAATTTGTATCATTATGCATGGTACACAAAAGTGTACATCTCTAAAAACACTCAACCACTGTGATAGGTATTAGAATACTTATTGTGGTTTTTCCATTAATGCGATGCAAGACCCTTTCTACCCAAAAATTTTTTCAAAACCGACATGAATATGTTGAATCAATTTTGTGTCAACTTTTTGTAAACATTCTGTTTTTCCGTCTACGTTTCTTTCTATTCGTATCGAGAGGAAGTTTTCAGAATGAATACAATTCAAGCGCCTACTGGGAAAATATCGTTTTCAACAGGAGCATTTGTAGATCCATGTTGATGCCGCAACGTTACGCGCTTTGCAGGGGCCAAGCACAAAGAAGAATTATTATGGAAATGGGCTGAATATTAAAGGCTGAGGAGTTATTATGAGAAGTGTCTGCAACACAGCTAAGTAGCACCTAATAATAAAGCGTATGTACTATTCCGTGATCGAACTTCGCTAAAAAACGCTGTTGCTGCATATTGAGCAAGCAAATAACTTCTCAAGATTGAGTTAGAGAGCTAGCCTGTCTTAGCCTGTCTCGTACATGATGCCGACACGCACGTATAGTACGACATAATCACTAAAAATAATCGCTGAAGCAAACTTTTTTATTAAAACAGTGTTAAAATACTATTTTTTAATAAAAGAAATACTCTGAAGAATCATCCATACCTGGACCATGTCAAAGGGTCGATGGGACGTGTTAGTGTAGGACATTCCTAAGGGCATCATCATGCTGCCGTATCTGTTGTCCATGGGCGACACCATGGGAGGGATGACACCTTGGCCAGGCCTGCCGTTGGAGGGCATGCCGTACGGCATGTTCGGCATCATGCTGATACCCCCGGGGCTGCGACCGTCGAAGGCACCACCCATGCCTCCAGAGGGGTCCTGTTCACCACGGTGTGAGCTGTACTGTAATGAGGAAACAGTACATTTACTGGGTGGGATGAACTTATGTAAACGCAATTTCGATTATTTATGAAATAGATAATAAACTATTGAAATTATTTTGTTAGCATATTCCTTACTATATTCAACTATCAATGCTGATTTTTGATAACTGAATTTAGATTGTAATGAAATTATCGTCGAACCTAAAATGATAGGTGAAATACACCGCGCAGTATCCTCCAACTCCAAATTGTAAAGAATCTTAGACTCGCAAGATCGGCTGTTTCGAGCTATAGCGAACGAAGAGGCTTTGAGGATGGGCGTCAAAGTGGGTGACCTCGATCACTGCGAATCACGTTTCTTGTTAATGCCGTTCGAGAGCGGATCAGGTGAGACCCAAAGAAGTCTTTAAAAATAATGGAAAAAGAGTGTGGATCCATTTCAAGAACAATGAGGAAGGTTGTCAGCGAGGATTTAGGAATTTCTTCCTCCTCTCTGCGTAAGATGCAAACTCTTTCTGTTCAAAAATTCCAATACAAAAAATGGCTAGAGGAAAAGTTGTGTGGAACGAAATGAAAAAAATACGACTGATAAAATCATCTGGTCCCACGAGAAATTGTTAAAATGACTCACAAAATGAGCGCGTCATTGGGAAGGATGGCTCTTCACTTGCCCCTGAATTAGAAAGATGTCACACCATGAACCCAGCTTCTGTTATGTTTTGTGCTATGGGCGTCTATTTCCCCATGATCTTATAATCCTTTTGGTTTTGATTCTTATGCCCTATAGTAAAATAAAATCAATTAGTTATGCCGAATCTATTGATTTTTTTTTTGCGCTCTCCGCTCAGAGGTACTTATTTGAGTGGCTACCAAAAGAGTATTCATGTTTGAAACCCATTTAGAAATAACTGACTGAGTTAGAGTTATTTACTTTCAATACTCGATTTTGACACAAGAACTTTAAGAAAAGACTCGAAGGCGTTAAACAAATACACATTCTTTTGCATCGATTTTATAAACTTATAGAACCTTTAAAATGCCAAATGAGGGACGTATTCTATATGTGTAGAAAACAAACTACAATGTCAGTTAAATAAAGGTAAACGGAAAGTACGGGTGCAAGTATAAAGTTGATGTTCTATTCCTATAGTTGATCCATGTACTGGTATGCATTTCGGACCATGAGAAGGAACTAGTAATACTAATTATAATGCAGGTGTTAAAATCCTCTAGAATAATGATGGAAAAATAACGATGAAGACTGTTCACACTATTGCAATAATGAATTTACAAGAATAACAGAATCAAACATATTCCCATTGGAATATTCAGTGTTTTATACATAAGGTGAAGAAACCCGGCCGAGAAATAGAATACTGAAATTGTGAAGCCACTCCGTTGCTTTATTGCAGCAAATATTCAGTCGAGCCAACATCTAAGGACCCGCTATATCATTTATGTCATTTCCCGACTCATCGAAGACAATAAAGACTTTCAGACGATGTCTGCTGCAGCTATCAACACATGTAGAAGATTGCGTCCGGGAGCCTGTAACTAAAATGCGTACCACAGAGATTGTGAACCTATATCAAGACTGTGTGATAGCCGACAAGGAAGACATTAACGCTTTTCACTCACGTTATTGTCATCGCATACAATATTATCAGTCATTGCATTATATACACGTAACTGTTGGCTCACTTTGATAGCAGCTTATTTTGCATCTAGTCATTGAGTTTACTAAAACTGTGTGCGTAGAAAATAATAAAAACGTATATTCATAGCCATGTGGTACAGACAGTAAGAAAAACGTTTTCCTATAGCCAGAGGTGATTTGACAATAAGAAAACTCATTCCTATAGGTAGAATAGCGTAGGAAATAATGATAAGGTATTCCCATAAGTGGAATGCAATTGAGAAAAATGAAACGTATTCTTAGCTAGGAATTCTGTAATCATCGCGTACTTCGGTTATCGATGTTATTCTCTCGATTAAAATATGATCTTTTTAGTTTTCAGGGTTGGCCGTCGATACACAGTAGCGTAAAGTGTAAAATGAAGTATTAGCATATATACATCAAAAAGCTCAACCTATTAGTGCTCTGCAAAATTGGGTCACCCTGTCTAAGTGACTGATCTTCTCGAATGACAGTGATGGACCAAATCTCTCATGAGGATCTTTAATGTTAGTTTTTTAACTCTAAGCAAACGATAAAACCGAGAAAAAACTTTTTTATTCAGTTGAATTTTGTTTCCAAAGAATTTTGATTAGTATAACAGCGAGTGGAAGATTGGATTAGATGATTCGTGAGCTCAAGCATTCCGAACGAAAAGTAGTCTGAACAAGTGTGTGAAATGCAAACGTATAATATCTACGTGATCGGTGACAAATATTAACGACAAAGTGTGTACGAGAAGAGAACATTAGACTCAATTTCACCCGCGATCGTTGACAAACGCAACTAAAAACTTTAAACCAAGGTCCATTTACTGTGCAAGTAGTATTTGTATTCGCCTTTTATATAAAACTCGACGAGCTCACTTTAATCTCGTTTGACGGCGTAAACAATAAGCAGAGACTTACCCACTTCATGAAGTTGACGAGAGCGCTGCCGTGCGGCCAGGTCTTCTCGCCCTCGCAGTAGAGGGGCGTGATGTGCACCTCCTTTGAGCGGTCGAGGTCATCGAGAGCTCGGGCAAACAGATGCACTGCGTCGTACATCAACGCAGACTCGGTCTGCACAGTATGAGAACAAACAAACTTGGAGACGATGATTAGCTTCCTACGCTTGACTAACCCTAAAGCCTTTCTAAACTAACCCTACTCTCAAATAAATGAGTGTAAAGAATTATAATGAATCATTCCACCAGCGCTAAAAAATAAACTGGGTTGATATGATACTTTAAGGCAACCAATCGTATTTAGAAAAACTTTGTTTAGTGTTTTGCAACTTGAAATCTGTATATTTTTTCGTGATTATCTTTGGTGTGTGCGTTATTTGCTAACGGGCGTGTGACACCCTCTGATTACTGCCACGTCAAAACTTCTGGCGTGATCGCTTCATACTTAGAAGTAGAGCATAAGAATTTTCCTTATATCGCCTTCCTGCGGTTAAATTCCGCAATGACTGCAAAATGATACGTTTATGTTACAAAACATCTTAATGTCAGAGATAACTTAGGTGAAATTTCATCATCACACCATGCATGAACTTCCTAATCTCTAAAGTGAAGATCAGTGCACCCAGAAATGTTTTTCTGCGTTCTTTTTAAACAATTTACCACGCGTGCGCTTGCAATATGATTATATGGCGATTAAAATTTCGATACAAAACAAGTCTGTAATAAAATACTCTTTATCATTCAAAAGAGAGAATGACATTCTATTCCCGTACTGTTATTTGAGCAATGTCATCGTCGATGGTGTTGCCATACCGCAGTTCCCCATACTTCCAGTCCTCGACGAACTTGACAGCCTCAGGCTTGTTTGGGTCCACGAGGCGCAGGGAGGTGATGTTTGTGCCCCCGTACTTGAATTCTTCCAAATCCACCAAGTGGAGGTCCTGCAATACGAAAACAAACATCGTTTGCAATGTTGACAGGGGTGTGTTGCAACAAAAAGGAATGTAGATTATTATTGGATGATTATGTCATGAGACGTTATATCCCTCGTTAATTCGTTTTAATAAAATGAAAAAAATAAAAACATCGGCATCTTAGGAGGCTTTATTTCCAATCAAGCCTGATACATATGATCTTAAGCATTGGTTTTTCAAATGTCTTATAACTAACACTATACATAGGACACCATGACGGTTCCCCCGTGAAGCCGGTACCCATTTCGGACACCTGGGTTGAGTGGGGTATTGTGCTTGAGCTCTCCCTTATACCCAACGGGGAAAATCGCCGCGCCAGTGCCGGGATACGAACCCGGGCCTCCAACATGGAAGGCCGATCCCTTAACCACTGTACCACCGCGAGCACTAATAAGGGTATCTCAGCTTGGAGAAAAAGCACACCTCTACACAAACTTATGAATGAAAATGCAACTTGAACGAGTAATCCGTAAACACAGCATTAACATAACATTACACCACAATGAATCTGCAAAAATCATTATTATTACGGGTACCTACAAAGTTTGTGTGACAGACAGACTTACATGTCCCTAACCCACTTTTCTTAGGGGTTTTCTGCTTCTTGAGTCAGTCAGTGTTGTCAGTATTGTTTTCTATGCCGCAATTTCATTTTTCTGATACATTTCTGCTAGACAAAATTTCACCATTGGATCTACGTCCATTTGCGACCCTCATTCAAAGAGCTTTTGTGTAATGGTATCATCAGATTCTGAAAGTTTTCCCACGTGAAATTTTAGCTCCTCTTTACGATTAAGGGGTTTGTCTAACTTTCGGGACGGAAAACATCGCTTATTTTGCTTGAATACATGCACAAAGAATTCGTTGTGCTTCATTCTTCATTTAATGTTTCGAGACCTAATAGTTTGCAAGATATCGATCGTTAAGGTTGCGTAGTAACAATGTTGTTGCACGAGATCTTAGACGTAAGTAATAAATTGTAAATTTCCATTTAGCATATCTTCCATTTTTATAGACGATTTTTATGCATAGACCATTCAACTGGCTGGTCTATCAAATACTGCATCAACATTTCCTACTTAGGTCTTTGCAAAACGTAAGTATATGCTATAGGTCGATATTTTCATTCAATTGACTCCCCTGTCAAATGCATGTTTTCATAATTCGAGAAATTATACTGCTCTTGTTTATTAACGTAGCGACTTTGTTTAGGACTCATTTAATTCGTAATTAGATTTACTTCAATTGCTATTGATTGCATTGTTGAATAAAGTTTTTGTTTTTTTCATAATTCTCTATTTCGGAAAAAAAATTATTTTTTTTTAATTCCTAAAATGTTACTGACATCAAATTCGAATTTTGATTGAATGGCAATCGTAGAATATGGCTTTTTGAGTCCGATGACGCTAAAATCATCTTTTAAAATCAATTGGTTTGGCTGTTATTTTGCCTTGAAAAGTGCTCCCTAAGAGAGTCCTCTTTGCAGAATAAAGCGATTTCTATGTAAAAATTCAAAAAAATGTGTACGATCAGAAATGTTTCGAAATTCTAATTTACATATGTGATGCAAATTTCAGATTTTTCTGCCTATAAGGAAAAAAGTTCATCTGAAAGTGAGTCAACCCCCTCAAGAAAAGTCTAATGAGCATGGACTTCTTATGCGTAAACTCTTCACATTTGTTCAACTTTTCGCCAGCCTCATGCACATTTGTAGCTAGAGAGACCTCTTCCCTCTTATTTAATTCTCCCATTTATGAAATATTTTAATGTTCTAGGCCGATAACGAAAGGTTGAAACAGAACAATCACGTCGATCTATACTCCCCTCACACGGCTTTGATTCTCGCCTTAGTCTCGGTGAAACAAAGCTTCCTCAAATAGCCCTCTTCGCCGCGATTTCCATAGTTTTTTTCTGAAAGACCTTACATAATCTTACACATAATTTTACATTTGCATATCATTCGTCACAATTGCGTGAATCCCTGACTAATTGTCCAATTAAAAGTTATAATTGTGTTTTTTCTCTAATGATGCGAAATGTTAGTAAATAGATTATATTTTGAATTTATAATAAGTACACGATAAGTATCAGATGATGTGTATTTGTACGCTCGTGAACCTCTTTGTGAGTAACGTATGAGTTACACCTCACATTTCAAAATTACAGGATAGTGTTATGGACGTTACAACGAAACAATGGTCAGCTATTCAGCTGTTACAACTTTGTTTCTGATTTTTGGCTTGAAGACAATTGTAACTAACGGACTTTACTTTACTTTACACTTGAACCTTGCCATCCAATAACCGTTACGGAAAATCCACGTCGTTTGAAATTGTCCGGCCAAAATATAATAACATAAATAGGAGTGAATTCATAATTTGAATAATTTGTTTCCGAACAGCTGGCTGTCCTGACTCAATGATCCTAATGCCATTTGGTTGTCATGTACGCTAGGAAAGTTCGTAGCGACCAAGCACAAGTATCTCACCAGGGAAGTGATGAAGTAGCTGTGGTATTCTCTCATGAGGCCGATCTGTGCTGCCTGCTTCAGGATCTCATAAATTCTTTCTTGCTTCACATCGATCACTATTTTGGTTTCTTGACTTTTCTTGAGATCCTTAAGAAGTGGTCTGCGAAAAAATCAATTTAATTTTTCTTTGTAAGTTAACGCTGCAAAGTTGTAACTAAAGAGCACTGACGGTTTGACACCCGTTGAAATGATGTACTGAGGTGAGGTCGAAATTTCAGGCTGTGAAATTATCACTGGATTTTTTCTCAGGAGTACAGAAATTGAAATCAAACCTCTTCTGGGAAAGTTTTTTTACCATGAGGATTAATAAATACTATTTTTGGCACAAGTGATTGATTAAGTATAGGTGAAAATTTCCTCTAGTGACAGCAAAGAAAGACAATAAACTTTTATTAAATGAAAAAAAATGCCTTCAATATCCTTCGTACTTTTGGAAACTAATTACGAAGGAAATACATATACATGAAACTCACGTATGGAATTGACTTTGATAGCTAAAACTTTATATTTTTTGTGTTGTTGCAATTCTACTCTATGACGGCTAAAGTTCTTAAAGCTATAGCTTATGTTATAGCACCGTTCATATCTAACATTATTAACCAGTCACTTTTCCATGGTATTTTAACGAGCACTCTCAAAATTGCTAGAGTGGCCCCTTTTTTTCGAAATGATGATAAAACTTGCATTAATAATTATAGACCTGTTTCTGTGCAACCAATTATTAGTGAATATTCTAGAAAATTGGGCATAAAAAGATGTATTCTTATTTTGAGCAAAATTCTTTTTTCTACGATAAACAATTCTGTTTCCTTTCTAAAAAAAAACATAGGCTGTATTTAATCATTTACAATACCTTTACTCAAATATAGGTGATGGAAAATTTGTTTTCTCCGTGTTTCTTTACTTTCGAAAAGCATTCGATTGCGTGGACAATAACAATCTACTATCGAAACTGCACTCTTATGGCATGAGAGGAGTTGCACATGTTTGGTTCAATTATTCACACCTAACAACTCGGAAGCAATATGTTGGCATTGACGATGCACAGTCGAAACTACTGACAATTAGCCATGGAGTACCACAAAAGTTTGTCCTTGGGTCCCTTCTCTTTTTGATCTTTATAAACGAAATAGTTAACTCTACTTCATTCTTCAAATTCGTACTTTCTGCGGACGACAGTAAGCTCTCTGCGCTGAAAATTCAATTTTAATTACCGAGAGTGTAAATAATGAGTGCAAAAGGTTTTAATGCGGCTTAAAGCTTATAAAATATGCCTCAATATCGAAAAGACATAATATATTATATTCTCATTTAAGATAAATGTGTCTCTTCAACTCTTCAAACTGTTCATCATGATCATTTAACCCGAAATTGAAGTAACTTCATACTTCCTTATTTTTCAAAATCTCGGTCACAACACAGTGTCTCCTTCATTGGAACTAAGAATTGGAATGCGATCCCTGCTGAGATCCATGGAAAAAGTTCCTAAAAAGCTTTCAAAACGAATCTGGAATCCCTCTTCCGATTGAAATATTAATCACATAAGGTAATCAAGTTGAAATTTTTTCTCTTAAATGACTTCTCCTGATAAGGTGATTTTCCAAAATTAATAACATAAATCTTAAGTCGGCTTATAATCGTTTTCTAGAACACTGTTCACATATAAACTATTTTTGAAAAATTAATCATCGAATCTTGAGAGAACCAATTTATTGATCAGTCTAGTGTGCCCCTAGGTTAAGTAAATTAGTAAATTAGGTTAAACATAACTGTACACCTTAAAATAGCGTTGATGATAGGATGCCCTAGAAGTCGCTGAACTTATTCGGGCCCACAAGTAGGTATACTCAAATGTGTCCACTGTACTAGTCTTAAGAAAGAATCTACTGCTGTAGCACTTGTGGTAAATAAATTGTTTAAATTGTTTAAAATTGTATAATTTTATCACGAGTCTTATTTCATTCTACTATATCAGCATCCGCAGGAAACTGGCTGCCTCACCTCCAGTCGGAGTCCTCATGCAGCTGCCTGACGGTCACAGTCCACTCGTCTGACTTGAGCAGCGACTGCAGCCTGACGAGGCCTTCGCTGCTGTCGTATAACACCACGAAACTCTTCCACTCGAGGCGTTTCAGCACGTCATAGTACGCCTGCACAAATCATAGCTTATATTTTTCTTTTTCAAGGATTTTAAAATGAATTTGCGGTGTAAATTTCAACACTGGGTAGCTTTTAGGGTATGAGACTTGGGTAGCAACAAGAGAGGGCCTCCCCCTCATGCTCGAGGTGCCAGATTATATTTTCATTACTTCGCTGCCCGAGGGGTAATCCTCTCTTGAAAACCATTCAGCAATTTACTTGACTTTTATTCAACGAAATTTAGCCGGTATACGAGCGTTTTGTTGTCATTTTTAATAAAGTATTTACGAGTTAGTGAGCTTTGCAGAGGTCGAATGAGAAGAAGCCGCTTGGTGGTGGTATGGTGAATGCCGAATAGATTAGAACAGACTAACCAGTGGCCAAAATTTTCGACCGTGATTTTTGTCGTGCGTAATTTTAAGGTTTCATCTTCAATAATGTCTGCATTTCTGCTTTTGACAGATGCTGTACGTATTCTTATGTTTATGCACGCCTTCAAGTTGTAAACAGTTTTCGGCCTATTATTGTGAAATAAAAAATCAAAGCAAACAAGCCGGCAGTGATTCCACTATTTACACAAAATATGGAACTTTTCCAGCATAAATTTTTTCTTAAATTGTGGTGTTAAACTTATATGCTACTGATGGAAGAATGAACTTTGAACGATCTTTTATAAATGTGAACGTGGCCAAGTAGTTGAGAGCACGATTTTCATAGGAAGGGTCACTGGTGTGATTCCCCGCAATACAAGCCCGGTGATTCTCCCCGATGGAAAAAGTGAGAACTTTTCTCAACACTCTGCTTTCAGAGTGCACATAGCATGGCAGAGAAACACTTTCGAACATAGTAGTGGTTGTATAAGTGTGACTCACGAAGGATATTATTAAGCAAGTTTAGTTTGAAAAATATTCCCGATTAATTGAACTGTTTTTCACCACTACAAATCAAAATTGCTGTTCTGGGAATGCTCTAGGTATTGATCCCCCACAAAGATCTTCAAGTTTCATAATGCCTCTTATCATATTCTGTTATGTGAAAATTACATTCAATGTGCTTTACAGTGGTAAGATATTTTTTCGAATCGTTATTAACTCCTTTTTTGATTGCCTCTAACAGAGCTGCCTCTTCTTTACTCGACCCTGAATAACCGATCTAACCCTAAGGGTCACTGATGATGTAATATTTTATACTGCCATCTAGCATCGCTATCCATACCAGGTATCTATCATTTCATTCTCTCGCTCAAATGTTTCACAATGCCATCGTTTTGGTGATAAGGCTAAACAAAATGTAACGGATGGGTTATTATGATACTCGAGGGTGCAAAAAATGCCTGAAGGTGCTTCAACTTGGATGGTCCCACACACCAGTTATTTTGAAAGATAGTTACCTGACAAAAATAATTTTCTTTCATTGTGAATAAGATTGACCCTGACCTGACTGAGGAAAGTCGGGTGAGGGTAGAGGTTGAGGGAGTACTCGTCTCGTCGCAGCTTGAAGTCCCAGCGCGTCTCGATGTGAGGGACCTCGAGGGCATCGCAGATGCTCTGCACGTGGTTGGCCGTCTTCTCGGACTGCGGACCAAATATGGCCGCGACGCCGGACCGCAGCAGCTGACACACTACAACGTCGTCATTTCCAGTAAATGGTTCGTGTAGCGTTTTATTGGGTTTTAAATGTCGGATACTCGTATATTTCTGTTATAAAGTACTACATAGCACAATTGAAACTGTCACTTTGTCGAAAAGCATTCGTAATAAAAAACAAAGCAAACGGAGAACACGGGTAGAAGAGGTTAGAAGAAGAACTATTGTGGCTTTGGCAAAGCGCATATAGAGAAAGAATTTATCTACTCGCTGACATCGTTATTCTCTCACCCACTCTTTGGGTTAAGAAGCTAAAAATCTATTTGTACGACTCGATTGTTATAATAAAGAGATAAATAAGAATGCAATGTAATATTGAACAACCAAAGTAACAAGCAGCACTGGCAAATCATTAAGCACCCGGGCGTCAATCTATAAATATGCGCTATTCTTTAATGTACATTGCATAAAATTTATTACGTCATTATACAGGAGCATCCGTCAAAATCAATGTAGATACTCTGAAAAATAGACATTGTAAATCATTTTCTTGAGATTAATGAATTAAAATCATCGACTACATAGACATGGCTGACATTCGTCAGAAACTCTCAGCAATTAATTTAGTAACAGAATTAGTGAACCCTATCAAACAATGAACTCGTGATAGTCATTCATAATAAAAATGTAAGAGTCATTTCAGAGACTACCATCGTGAGGCCCTCACCTCGTTTTGAGGCATGGAAGCTGTCATCGGCCGGCAGCCTCTCGATCTGTGCGAGCAGCGCGGAGCGCACCAGCGTCGACCGGTCCTGGTTGACGCGCTCAACCGCGTAGCGAAATGCAAGCTCCTGGCGCTGGTCGTACGGGTCGAAAATCCCACCTGAAATGAGCACATCTCATCGTGAGCGTCATGCTGGATTTGGCGTGCGAGTAAAATTTACTTGTTGCATTTGGAATATTTAAACAGACGAGAAAAAACATGTAATGAGCAAATTGGTTTGTTATTCTACAGGATTTCTAAAGGGCGTTGGTAGAATTGTATATATGTTATCGTAGGCATCTTCGTTGGTTATAGAAAGGACGATTTATGGAGTTCATTTGGTTACAATATGGCAAAATCCGCCAAAATTGATGTGAGTCTATAGGTCTTCACGTGGATGGTGGGATTTATCCGTATTATGCCGGAACTGTAGCTCGCTCTTTCTAAAAATAGGTAAAATAAATTCTGATATTGGTGCGAGTACACTAAACCACAATTTGGTGTTCTAACTTTCACTGAAAGTTAGCTAGATAACACATCAAAAATAGGATTTAAATGGCATACTATAAATATCTACAATTCATTACGAAAAAACACCGTAAGATGTAAGTTAGTAAAGGCGTGTGTTAGTATATAACTGGATATTTACATTTAAGACCTATTACAAATGCTACTGTAGATCATAATCGTATAGAAACCATCTTCACTGAATTATTAGAAGCAGCAAAACAGGTTGCTTTAGGAACGGTCACCTGTCCATGAAGAAACTAAGTAACACATTATAGAGCTGCTTCATTACCACGATGTAATAATTGGTGGTGTGATTTGAACTGTGATCTTCGCGAGCATGATGAGTGCGGCAAACATCTAACGTTCATGCACTGCACTCGAAATCCTTGCTTCCGATATTCACTAAGCGTACACGTATCTCGTCAAGCTCTGCCACACTTTTTATAAATCTGCCTCTTGACAAACTCAACTAATTTCCTTGCACTTATGCTAACTTCTGATTTATCTGATCATTTGCAGGTACTTTTGGCAAAACAAATATTTTAACACCTGTGCCCTACAGCTAACTGAAACTTGCCTGTATCGATGCTTGAATGAAAAAGTTTGAGAAGATACGATTGAAATCTCATTAGCTTTAGTGTATTCTTAATATGATTTGAAACTTGAAGTGGGAGTAGAGCTTCTGAAGTACAGATGTATGGTGGTCAAAGCCAACAGCGATGACGCAAATGAGGTGCACGCGAGAATCCGACATGTGGTTCTCGGCTGTGTGCGGGGCATGACGAACTGAACAACACACACAAGCAACGGCAGCTGCTACGTACATGCACGTGCACATGTTCTTCTCAACTTCTATCGGTACTATGCTCTCGCCCTCGTCTCCATGATAACTAGCAGACGCTGCAGCTCTGGGCCGTGAGGCATTGAGGGTACTCATGAACAGAACAAAGGGCAGGGAGCAAGTTACTATGGTCTACTTGGACAACGATGAAAACAATAGAAGCTGTAATATTTTAGTCCGTCCTAATGGCGGTAATACATGAAAACCTACTCGCGACCTAGTAAAAATGAAAGTCTACTATTATTGACATCTTCTCCAACGCTGGTTAGGGTTGAGCTCTGTTAATTGGAAATTGGAATGAGTTTCAACGAATAAAGTAAAATAAAAAATTGGAAGGGTTTTCAACGAAAAGGACTCATGAATATTCTTATCATTCCTTCATGGATGCAATTTAACAAAAAAAAAACTAAGGCTGGCAGGGCTGTATGACGTATAAAACCTTCGAGAATCAGATGATTGTCTAAATCAGGGTTGCGGAGTCGGAGTCGCCGGAGTCGCATGTTTTAGGGTGGAGTCGGAGTCGGAGTCGCTTTTCTGAATGTGTGTGGAGTCGGAGTCGTTTTTCCGAATGTGGTGGAGTCGGAGTCGGAGTCGGAGTCGTTCATTCAGATGTGGTGTAGTCGAAGTTGGAGTCGCTATTTTTTGGTGCCTTCGATTCTTATTCTTGCAAAAAATTATTTAAAATTGTTTGAAACCGAAAGTGAACAAAGTAGAGTTAAAATACTTAACTGAAAGCTAAAAAATTCACAGTGTTTTTAATGATTATTTTGTTCAAGTTTCGAAACAGCGTATTTATACCCATCCCCTAATACGGTCAATGGTCATTGATGTCTAGTCATTGTGGGTTCGCACACATATATATGTGATACCTACGAGTGCGAAGTATAATTTTCGTCCTGGAGCAATAATCCATATATTACAGTGAAAAGTCGGAATTAGTAATTGAAAGCAACGAAAATTCATTCTGTTTGTTTCTGTTTCTTTCGTTCCCACTTCAATTAATGCATAGGACTAAGAAACTAGTAGATAATGGGCTGCAAGTTACTTGCAACAGCTCTGGCTGATGTAATACATTGTACTCACATAAAGAGTGGTAACTCTGTACGCTCTTACTGTGTCGATATTCTATACCAATGATTCCTTATAACGACCTTTTCTGGTCTTTCTTTTAGTTATGCTTTGATGTATTGATTGATAATGACTAGCCTTTGCAGTAACCAAAAGTTATGTTGTGATCATAAATATTTCTTGTCTTTAGGTTGTGATATATTGATAATGACAGGTTTTTACCTAAACCTGATGCTATGGTCTGATACTTAGAGAGTTCTAGTTTTCAGGTTACGTAATCGCTATTGATAATGAAAAATTCAATTAGCTTATTTTGATGTTAATAACTATAATATTGGTTGATTTTTTCAGCTATATGTAGTATCTATGTTCTTAAAATTTATTTCTTTGTTTTGTTTACTTCCTTGTCTTTACGTCAAGTTAACATGCATTAATAATGAAAATTTCTGCTCATTTCTAAAGTTATTCCTTGAATTTTTTTTTATTCTTCAGGAGTTATATTGTATTTTACCATTTTATTTTCATGTTTAATTCTTATCTTCTGATCACTCCCCAGTTTCTAAGTAAGCATGCGCTGAAATGGAGATCTTTATAATTGTTTTAACAATTTTAAAAACTGAAATAGTATCTGTTTATCAGCATTACATAATTAATGAAATTTTTGAAGAAAACTTTGGAAATGTTGTAAGGTAATCAAAATCGGTATTGGGACACTTGAAAAAATAAAATACAGTGTGAAAGTTCTGCAGTGAAAATAATATCACAACAAAAGCAAATTCTTCACTTTGTCACACAAATTGTAACTGAAAGCAATGCACTTTCTCTGTTGCATTTATACCATAGTACAAATTTTCTTGCTTAAAATGTACCAAATTTCACGAAAAATACGAAATGAAAAGAACGTGGGCGTTTATTAAAATAAGAATGTGTCAAATATAAAGTAAAAAGTCAAACGAGAATAAAAGACAATATCAAATTACACACAAAGAAGCTCAAAGTGGCTTTTATTCGTAAATAAAACGTTTCGAAAACGTCAGACCCCTGCGACGAAAGCAGAATAACTTTTACCTATCATAGCCGAGATATAAAATAGCGTTGAGCAATAATATGTCACCTTTTCTGCATTGTTACCCCGCCGAGTGAAGGTACAGAGAAAAAAAGTCGGTGTGCAAATCTTGCCAACCTTATCTACATGTTTAAATGATATATCACAATTTTGGGGATTTTCAACATGGTAATTGAATCAACTATTGTAATTTCGTTGAATCGGAGCATACTTAGGAAAATCAAAAACTGCTGATGCTTATCATTGCTTACTTGTAAATATATAATAGTGTACACGACCTGTCATAAATGACGGGGTTCGATATTGTCGTTCTACAAATCTTCCAGATGTGGATGACAAATAAATAAATCCACCCTAATAATGGACGCGATTAAAATATTCTTGTGCTGGTGCACTGATGAAACTCAGATCACAGATACGATCATTAAGCATCCTTTCAGAGCGTGAAAAGGAGAGACCAACCAACCAAGACGGACCAACCAATTTTATTTGTTCGAAACTGAATTGAACATTGTTATAACACAGAAGGTATGCATAGAAAATACCCAAATTTATTTATTCATTTATTTGTTTAAGGAGACACTTGGCATTTTATTTGATAAGAATCAACACTAAATAGGATATTTTTTTGTGCGGACAAATTGCAATCATAGGTACAAAAACTAAAAATAAATAGATTTTTACGGATGATAAAATATCAAAACTCCTTAGTTGTCATGTTATGAGAACTTACAGAAACTTTAAAACTCAAAGCAGGATACTTCGTGCGCGCCAATGTTAACGCTAGTCTTGATAGTTCCGACCGCACTAAAGCAGTTTTTTGTTATTTTTACGATAAAACCTGCAAGCATATTACCATCACGAAAAATTTGCAATTTAAATGTTCGTTAGGAAGTTAACACCAAGTCATCTTTAGTAGCTATTTCACTATAGTAATAAAATGTACAGACATTTTTTAATACTTAATAGCTTGAAACTGCATATACTTTTCCTAACCGTAAAATGCTTGCAGTTCTCATTGTAAAATATCAAAAATCTGTTTTAGTGGGGTAGGAACTATCAAGGCTGCACCTTTTTCATTTCAAATCAATCTAAGTCAAGTTCAATTTAATACAAGTCAAGGTCAATTTGATCCAAGTCCAGATCAATTTAATCCGTCAAATTCAAATTAAACCAACCCTAAGTTGAGATAAAAATTGACTGAATCACTCGTTAATTTGAGCGTTTTTTGTATTAAATATGCCTTAAATATATAGAATATATGCCTTCTATATTTAAATATATAGAAGTATCGAGGAATCATTTACGCTCAAATAGATATTTATATGCTTGAAATTTCGCTTTATCACATGAATGAAATATATATGTGATACATAAGATTATCATTGCACGATATATAGATTTATTCTACTAAAAAATATAGCAACGAAGTCTTTTTTTTCGCTCGTCCAAACGACTTTCGTGAGTTACAATTTATTTCATCGACAGCGATGATATATTTGCCTTGGCCTATTAGTTTGAAGGGATGGCAACACTTTTATTGCTAATGCAGGAATGTATGAGTGTAGTAATGTACTCCTATAAATTGTTTTCAAACGGAATCGTACATAAGTACTCAGTGAATCGCGTTTGCATATTTCTCTTAAAGATTAAATCTACATAACGTCCAATAATAATCATATGTATTCTCATGTCCATGATTTTATATATGTGATAAAGTGAAATTTCACGAATGTAAATCTCTAAATGAGAGTAAATAAATCCCTGACATCGTTATGTGTAACATAAAATTACCTTTTGAACATAAATATTTGAATAGAAGCATACCACCATTAATGTAGAATTTCGAAATAGCTTCAATAAGTAGTACAATACAAAGTGAACTGGTTATATTTTATATTTGACTGGAATCTCTTACGCCGGTCAACGATCTGAATCAAAATCAGCCTGCTGATGCTGGGTACTTAGAACATTTTACGACGTCTTTTCTTTACATTATAACACAGGTGAAAGTTTTATGTATTCCTTGCTGAAAGGAAAAACAATTCTCTTGCTCATTACATCCAATAGAAACATATTCAATGCAAAAAACGCTCTAATTAACGAGTGATTGTGTCAATTCTTAACTCAACTTAAGGTTGGATCAATTCGAATTTGACTTGAATTAAATTGAACTTGACTTGGATTAATTTGAAGTGAAAAAGGTAACGCTAACATTGGCGCGAATGTGGTATCATACTTTGAGTTTCAATGTTCATATAAGTCCTTATAATTCCAAAACTGAGGAGTTTTGGGCGTTTTATCATTCGTAAAAATGTATTTACTTTGAATTTTCAACATTTGGTGGAAATATCTTCTCACAAAAAATACAAAATATAAATATAATGAAACGCAAGGGGTCTGCATCAATTTCTAAATAAACATGCGTTTTGTGTATAATTTCCACTATGTCATTACAATGGGAATCAGCTTGATTGGATGGTATTATAAATATCATTCAAATGATGTGAAAAACCTGCCATCTGCTCACTTTTGTTTATAAATAAAAAACGTTATTGGAAAATTGAATTTATTGTTAAGAAAATGGAGCTTATCGTGGTAAAAAGGCATGGCAAATTTGTTGAAAACTNAAACTATCGAAGCCCGTCATTTTTAAAGAATCGTGTACACTAGTATATACAGATTAGTAAAACTTGATTTTTGACATTCTATTGCCAATTTAAAAGTCGTTTGTAAATAAAGATCATTATAACCATATGTGCAGGTTGCAACACCTGCAGACAGTAATATTCAACTTATAAATTGTGAATGGGTGGAGTCGGTGTTGGAGTCGCAAAATTCTGGAAAGGTGGAATCGGAGTCGAAGTCGGAGTCGCAAAATTCTGGAAAGGTGGAGTCGGAGTCGGAGTCGGAGTCACAAAATTCTGAAAAGGTGGAGTCGGAGTCGGAGTCGCAAAATTCTGAAAAGGCGGAGTCGGAGTCGGAGTCGCAAATTTATTCCTCCGACTCCGCAACCCTGGTCTAAATACCAAGAACGTCCGGGAAATTGTCACGAGTCTACCTCGTAAGGCTGGAAATAAAATGTCAGCGCCACCAAGTATTTCAAAAAGAATTACTCTTGAGATGAGATGCCAGTGGACGCTTCGACCATCTCTGTTGGAATCACCAACGATATACTTCGGATACTCCTAAGCAAACATCGGAGTTGTATCCTAGCGAATAACAAACGACGCTGCTCACAAGAGACGTTCGCCCTGGAAGAACCTAAAAATTTACTCAAAGAGAAGTTCACCTATTTACTTTCCTTTTCTGCCATTATTTCGATTCTATTTTTCAAGAAAATAGTGTGGGATGTTATGAGCAAAAAATTTAGGTATCTATATGTCTACAGATCTTTTGAAAATATTTTCCAATTTTATGATTCTTAGACAACACCGCTTGATGAGGAATTTTGTAGAGAACCGTCTCATGAAGAACTCTTGACGAGTGAGCAACAGAGTCCCTCTTAGGCTTGGAGCGTGGCGTTATTTGATCTGCAGACCGGAATTAGAGTAAACGTTGAAACGTGCGCGCCTTCTCGCTCATTTGGGCGGAGGCAGGCACCTCCAGCATGAAAGTCAAACTCGACTAACTCGAATGGCTGAGCTTTGCATCTGTGCTGAACTATACTGAATTATGTTTCGTTGTGTATTTGTAATGCTAACGTCATCGCCTGCATGATCTATGCTTTCACAAAAATTATACATGTTGTGGAATGACCAATTTTGATTCAATGAGTAACCCATTTCCGCTCCTACCATCTGGGCGACGAGCATCAAACCTTAGATGAGCATTTCCATCCACTTGAATTTCCATTGAGGATTAGTATATGATTTAGTTTTCTAAGTGACGCTGTAGGCTTTCTCAAAATTCTTCATTCTAGAAGTAAAATAACTAAGTGGTTAAAGTCATCTTACTTTCTTGCTTGAATTTATCACGCAAACATATTTCTGATATTGTTAGAGGATTGAAATGTAGTAGTCAATAACGTCAAAATAAATTTTTACATCGATATTAGAATTCAATTCTGAACTACGAATTCTTTCTATCTGCAATTAATATCAAATTGAAAAAATATTCATGCAATTAATAATTTGTCCCCAAAATTTCAAAAATACATTACATTGAGATTCACTACAGTTTCTAGAAGCGTGACGAGAAAAATTTCCCAATCATTAGTGCAAATTTGAAAAAAGATTCACGAAACGTGCATTCTTGAAAAGTCAATCATGATGATACTCAGGCGATGATGACACGCTTGACGCCTCGATGGAAAATAAAAGAGTTGCAGACGCGAATGTAATTTTAGTGGGTGCATCGAAGAAATGTAAAAAATACCTTGCAATTTTAACATCGGATGCAACAGACGTGGGATAAAATGTTCTTAAAATCTTATAGAAACATAATAAATGAAAATCAATCTATCAATTCTAAATATACTAATGAAACCCTATTGAGGAGACTAAATCCCATTTCTAATAATGATAATAGCGGTAAAATTTGCGTGAAGTAACGCTGCATAATTTTTACTTCAAGACGATTTTTCTGAGACTAATTTTGAGGGGTGTTTCCACCAGCTAGTGGATGTGGTCCAAATCTCACCAGATCACCAGGGTGGTCCCAGGATCTGAACCTCAATTACGTGCCCGGCTGCAGAATATTCTTCATTAGATATGCCTGTAAAACAGAACAACATCGAGCCCCCAGCGAGCCTGCCGGTCTATTTATATTACGCGGTTGAGAGCTTGTGCTCTGCGGCCGCCCCCTGGCGCTGCGCCACGAGCTCAGCGCCTCGACTCAGCGTGCGCATGTCATAGGCTTCGGAAGACGTCGTCAGCCTCAACACATTCTTCGGATGGTCACTGTTTGGCTGCTATTTCCTACACATTAGGAGAACTATGACAAAGTTATAGCCACGACTTTCCGGTGTACATGCCCAATAAGGCTCCGACGGCAATCATAGAACGAGCGATTTCTTTCATCCTTAGTGCGCGCTTTTGACTTAGAATGCTAACCAAAACAGGATTTTTGTATTGCTTGCGTTGTGTCACAACTGATTTCTTGACAAGTCTTCTGCACAGTTCTTCAAAATTTTCAAGTGAAATAATTTCTGCGCATCCGATGATGTCATCGAATTATTACATTCTATCCCACTATGATTTTAATTCAAAGACTGTTATTATTATTTCGCAGATGCATTGTCTAAAATGCAAAAAGGCGTATAAGAATGTGCTGGCTATTTGCGCAATCGTTATAAGATTCCGCCTCGTATATTAAATTATAAATTACGTTCCTCGGTCACGTCCACTCTTGCTTGGAATGTTTTGACAAAGCGTAACGAATGATTTTACCACGAATCAAAATAAACTTGTCAAAATAAGCACTGAGAGCTTCTTAAGCAACCCAAAATCATGATAAAATGAAAATGGTCCCAAATTCAACACCAACAAAGCACATTGCATTATTTTCGGTCCCAAAAACGCGATTCAAAAAATAGTAAATCTGATTCTAACTTCAAGAAATTATCAAGTCGAACCATTAGAAATAATGAAAACCTTAAGCACTGGGTTCGACGATTAAAATCTCAAGCAGAGCGAACTTAATTACAAAAGAATTAACGGAACCTTAGAGTTTTTCATCAAATAAAAAGTAAGATCTACGATAAATCTGGGTCGTAATCAGTTCAATCTTCAGTGCTCTCCGGCACTGAACACCTAAATATTTTCAGTCATACCGCAGTATCTTCAAAGAAAGTTTTAAAAATGTGTAAATGTCGCGGTGAAGTTGTTTGCAAAGGCAAATTCAAGATGAGTGATCATGCAACTTCTTTCCTAAATAGCCTCGGCTAGACCCCTATTTAAGAAAGGTTCCTAACTCATAAAGCCCAACACGTAGTCTCCTCTTTATCCCTCCATCAGAGCTGTGCTGTTATTGTACAATACGTTTTACCTACTGTAACGATCTAATATCCGAATGAGAGAAATGATGTCTCAATGACCTACCGTTAATTCGACATTTGCCGGAAACCTCAAGTGACTTACTTTGAAAAAACTTCTTCAGAGTATAAGAATCCCACAGTAAATAAAAAATCCAAAATTAAATTGCGCTTCATTTTGCGTCTCAATAATAAGTAAATGCTGTAATGCTTATTAAAAAAGAATTTAGAAAAATACATCATCTCATTATTCATCATTACTTAATTTTCGTTCCAAATTTTACTTGTACATATGCGTTCGAACGTGATTTGGTCTTTGTTATTCTAGTACGTACCACGGGCATGTGAACAAGAAATGCGTGGTACCTGTAGTACTTCAAAGTACTACAGATAAAAAAAACTTAAGCTTGTTTTTTCATCGTTTCTATGACAGAGAGCTTTGTATCTTAAATGAATCATCAGGGCGTCGAAAGCGCACGTATTTCTTTCACGCTTCGATTACAAGTTAAGTGTTTTGAAAACAAGGAAACATACGATTCTAATTTACGATTTGATGCTTCAGCAGTCACTAATCAAATGAATTAATTTGCCATTCGATGTCTTTGCATATGCTGCTATTAGTTGAATTATAATTTGGAATTATCCATTTGCAGTAAATATCCACATGAATAAATCAAATCCCTATGTTTCCTACTTACTATTACCGTCTAGACTTTAGACCAGCGGTTCTTAACCTGTACGGAATTCCCCACTGATGGGGAAGAGCGGAATTGCCAGTTGGGGAATTTCGTGCATTTGTTTCCATCCACAAAAAATCGATAGTATATCAAAATCTAATACATTACATCCAAATGTTGACTTATTTACCAAATCACAAGCATTTACAGCTTATTTTAATAATAAAAACAATCATAATGACGGATTGTATGTCATGTATGGGTAAAAGTGACAACACTGCTGGGTTAGGAATGTCACAGATAAGTAAAAGGAAGTTGCTGTGGTGGGGAATGCTCCATTCCCCACCGATGCTGCGGTGGGGAATAGAAAGTTGGCTCACTAAAAAGGGGGAAATTGGCGAAAAAAGGTTAAGATCCACTGCTCTAGATGAACATGTACAAACTAATATCTTTGTGAAAAATTTTTCCATTTTTTCCCCAGGAAGTTCGTTTTCTGAACTTTCTGGATATCAATTTAAAGCCTTTACAAAGCTTTCATATATAAACGTTGGCCAGATTCAATTTGATTTTTTTTTCGCCATGCATCTTGATGTTTCACCAATCGGAACTGATTTGCGCGGTTGCACAAAACTTATAAAATATGTAAAATTTATGCAGAAAAATTATTAAATTTAAAAATTTAGTTGCACGTTCTAGCAATGTACGACCGCTTGGCTGTCCCCCTTAGCATTTTGCAGGAAATGATTAATGTAACATTGAAATTAATTATCAGTTTAGAACTTAGTTATTCGGATTAGAATTTATAGATTCCTTACTTATTACGGTATAATTTTATGTGTAAATATACGTAGAAGTTAATATGAGACTTTTTAAAGTTTCTCAACCATTCTTATTAAAAATGAAAGTATTCTATGAATTTTTGTAACATGCATGCGTAACTATCACCATTGTTTTACGCAATAACGAATAAATTACCGGTTTACCAACAATTTCTCGCCTAAAAATTATACGAAAAATTAAAATAACCGGCTTATGAACAAATGATTAATTGATTATATGTCAGTTTTACGAACATTTTCTAGCCTTCGTTATAACTAGATATAACTTCAAAGTTGCCGGTTTGTGCGACAACGAACAATTTCTCGCTTACACTGCAATACTTGATAAAAAATGTTGGTTTGTGCGCCAACGAACCATTTCTCGCAAGCTTGCGTCTCGAATGCGTATAATGCGAGGGAAAGCTGCGATCGCTGCCAGCAGCGTACGCGTGTGTGCGTGCGTGTGTGTGAGTGTGTATGTGTGTGTGTGTGTGTGTTATAGCACAATCTAATGGCGTGTACACCACTGCCGAACCAACTTTAGATACGTTCTAACTATTAATAAATAAACTTGATTTGAACATCCATGCTCAGTATTAAAGGTAAGTTATAAACTTTTTCATCATTCAGAAAATAGTGAAACGTAGATTGAATTGCATGTAATTTCTGTTTATTGGAAAAAAGACATCTCGCATTTTGAATTTCCAAGAGATGTGATCCAAACGACATGCCTGCGTTAACTAAGTAAGTTCGTCAGCCATTCTTGTTTCATCTGTGAATGAAACGTGGATCACAATTTTAGCAAAAAATTAAATTGGAAAATGTATGTTGTGCATGGTGGAATGGAGAAATTTTCTATATTGAGATCTTAAACTACAAAGCAGCCACAAAATGTCCAGTTATTACGTTGAGCGTTTCGACATGAATACTATAATCTTTTAAGAAAGCGCGAAGTACTCAATTGGAGAAATGCTGTGCTTGCGCTTGATATCGCAAGACCACATTCATCGTAGTCATGCATGACAAAATACTGGCCTTCTAATAGTCTGCTTTACTTCATCAACAATATTCACCAGACCTCGTGTGAAAAAATTTTATACTTTTTCGTTAAACGTAAAGATCTGAATACAGTAGTAGGTTTTTTCACTGAGGTCAGATAATTTTCTTCGTATTCTTGAGCTCAAAATAATTTGAATTTTATCGCAGAAGATGGTTTTTATTTTACCCTAGTTGTCTTTTCAGATACTCTAGTATAAACATGTCTCCCAAAAACGAATGTAACAAAAAAAATTAAATCTGTAGTGCTTTATATCAGAAACTACTCAAGCTTTCAGACAAATTTAAGAGTTTCCACGTACACTAATGAAAGATTTTGCATAGCTGAGCAAATTACAGTGGAATTCTGTGAAGATAATCAGTCATAACCTTCTAATAGGTATTCCTGAAATTAGCATGTGACCAAATCTTCCGTTAACATGCGCATAAGTTTGACATACTGTGTTAGGCATAACTGATACACATCGTTCAGTTCCTCTTTGAGTAGATTTAACAAAATTAGATAGGACGAAAATCTAGACTTATACCTTAATCTGCAATGGAAAAACGCAAAATAAATAAAGAAGACTAGTGTAGAAACGAAACACAGATTACCTCGTCCTGTTTCCTCTGCAATTTGAGTATTTGACAAAAGATGTGTAAAAACCAACTACTCACCGACTTTTATAAGATCAGGCAGCGCCAAAATTTGGAAGCTGCAGAACACAAACACGAAAAGAATGTTCAAGTATCCGACGTACATTTTCCCGTATACACAATTCTGGATTTGTCAAACACTAACAAACTAAAAACATCTTATTTTCTGAACTGTCATCCAACTTTTCATTACATTTCATAGTTCCAAACAACCACCGTTCAGAAACTTATGTGTTTTCATATTCAACGATAATTACTTCACTTTACTCGATTACAGAAATACTTGGCTAGTTTTACACTCGATATTTCACAAGACACGAGAAGGGGACTGGGAAGGGGAAGCATCAGAGAGGAGCACCGCAACGCGCGTGTACAGGAGAAGGCAACTGAGCTCTTCTTCATCTCGCTGCCCGAGAATAAAGAAAATAAGAAAAAGAAATCAGTTCATTTCCAATAAAGAAGACACATAAACTAAAACTGGTTTTGAAAATGTCTTAACGTAAAGATCCTTAGTTGATTGACACTGTACATGGGTATCGTCAATTGTCGAACAAACGATTGGAAGAAAATAATCTGCAGTTGATGCTCCTTGAGACGTGGTAGGTTCGTAATCGTGCTTATACTACTGAAAATTGAATATAACCATCATCAGCTGTACGCATAATTTTGTGACTTCGAAGATTATTTCACTGTTGAATAAAACTAGAATTTTTAAAGGAAAATATTCGAAGAAGATGAAACAAGATTCTTGAGAATTTGTTTCACCACGTAGAACAATGATGAAAAAAGAATTTGAAACCACATGGAGAATTGATTTTGTTCTTAAATTATGTATCAGTGTTCTTCCATTTGAGTAATATGAAAAAATTGAGTGAGCAACATCATCTTGAAAATTCATTCTTTTCTGGGATGGTATTCAGAGGACTATTTTTGGCTTTACGAATGCAAAACACAAACAGTACACCCGATCAAAGCTGGAGTGAACAAAATAAGGTTATTTACTACTCAAGGCTACAAAAGATCTGTTTTACCTGAAATTACGCAGCATCTGCCAAGACCGCTGTGAGAATCAGAGCCAGGACCGCTCTATGTGAAGTGCCACACCGCTGTGCTCGGGGCTCTGTGGGAGTGCGCATTAACTCGGCAGACTTTGGGCGTTCTCGAAATAATTATAACAAAATTGTGTTAAAACGGAACTAGCGAAAGTGAAAAGCGGGATATAAATGAACTAAAGTTGAAGTTCTCGCGGTCCTATGGTATGACATTGTTAGGAGTGGATGCGCTCTATAACAAGAGTGGTGCCCAAGCAGGTCATGGAGTGTTGAAATAATTAAAGACAGTGAACCAAGTGGAGGAATGGCGTGTGGCTGACAAAGTAACAAAATCTTTATCAAAAATAGCGTTAAAAGTTTACAGTTTTGGATGGATTAAGTGATGAGTACGCTGGATATGAATCATGAGTCATTTTGTATAGTAGATAGCAATAGCGCAGCCAGCTACGGGGGC